>JAGVVM010004163.1:0-25900 GCA_019149425.1 Psidium friedrichsthalianum
GGCGGCTAAGGCGCGATCGCGAGAGCAACCTGCCTGTGTTCCCCCGACGCATCTCCCGCTCTCTCCCTGTCCCCCCCCTCTTCCTGAGGTAGGCCGCCCAGCGCCAGCGCCTTGCTCGCCTCTCCTTGATCCTCCCCTTCTCTCCCTCGCTCCTCTCTCTCCCCCCGCTTCTTTCCCCCCCTCTCCTCTCCTCGCTGCCCTGCCTTCCGACCCTCCTCCTACTCCTACCCCGCGTTCCTTCTGCCTCGCCCCCTCTTCTTCGTCCCTCCTCCCCGCTGCCCCCGTATGCTTCTCTTCCTTTTTTTTTTGAATCGCTCTCTGGCCTCATTCCCGAGCAACTTAACAGAAAAACGGAACTCGAAATCTGCCTTTCCCTTACCCTTCCATCGTCTAAGGAAGGACCCACGCCTTTCGCCGTCCCCCACTTCGAGAGTAGTAGGCTGTGATAAGTAATACATATAGCTGAAGCGATCGGTGCTAGACATTTCTAAACAACAATGAGCAGTAACTTCATGTTGGGATGGACAACCTCATAATATTTTCCAAATTATATTCCAATCTTTAGATGAAAAAATCGCAGGTCTAATGAATGAACAGATACTCTTCTTTCATTGTATAATTCTCGGGATATTAGAAAGGAAAAAGAGATAATAACACAAATGGTCCTTGAACTTTGACTCAATGTGCAATGTGGTCCATGAACTTTCAATTTAACCAATAGGTCCCTTAACTTTAGCTTAATACGCATGTAGTCCCTAAACTTTTAATTTGGACTTATATGATCCCTAAACTTTTAGAACATAATCAACTTAATCTATGAATTATAGGAAGATGTTCAATGTAGTCCCTTTCATTAAATCAAGTTTAGCGACGAATTTGAACATTTTCTCATAGTTTAGAGATTAAGTTGAATATATTCCAAAAGTTTATGGACCACATTGAAAAATTGAAAGTTCAAAAACTATATTGCATATTGGCCTTATGTTCATGAATTATATCAGTCAAATTAAAAATTCAATGATCATTTTGCACATTGAATCAAAGGTCATGGACCATTTGTATCATTTGCTCAAAAGAAAAAAGATTAAAGACCCTTGCTTGTTGGTCATTTAATTTGGTTTAGCTCCACGTTTCTACAAATTTCAAAACCATGACTCATATAATCGAGTGGAAAAAACATAAAAATGAAAATGAGGCATATTTCTGGGATGTATGGTGGAAATGGAATGTTAGAGGGATGGGACCCCATTTATCTAGAAAAATTTGTATGTATGTATGATGTACGTACGTACGTACGTATGTACGAAAGTGAATTTTTTTTGCAATAAACTATGAAGGATTGAAACATGATACCGCTAATTTCTATAGCCCAGCCACGGGAAAAGACAACAAAGAGAGAGATAGAAAATAATTATTTTCTGAACTTTTATTATTTTGTCCAAATTTTTTTATTATTAAAGAATTATCCGGACCGGGTTCGGTTGAAACAAACAAGAGAAGAGAGAGACAAAAAAAATTATGAAAAGGGAGGGTTAAACAAGAAAGAAAAATGACTTTTGATGATAAGAAGCAACTTTTTTTTTACTTCTTAAAGTTCCCTAAATAAAAGTTATTTCAGAAGTAGGAATATACAAACTAAATAGATTTCTGCTTCAAAAATTGCGTTACCAAATAGATTTTTGCTCTAGAATACTTCTGAAGCAAAAATTCTGCTTTAAAAGTATTACCGTACATGCCCTAAGTATCAGAACAGAGGACCCCTCGCCCACTTGTCTTACATTCTTAAACAAGCTTCTTTGCAATTTGCTTAATTTCCCTCGTTTTCTGTTCTATTTCATTAAGTCTTCATCCACCATTTCCACGATTGAGTCTCGCGCCATTCGAATTTCTACCCTTTCGATACCCATTTTTTTTTCTTTTTATAAAATTGTCTTTCCCCTTTTGCTTATAATTTTCTGCAGAGTGTCTGGAAGATTCCAATTACTGAAGAGAGAGAGAGAGGGAAAAAAAAAAATCGAGAAATCCTTCGAATCGACCGGCCCTCACAAATGCATCCAAATCATCCCCGTCCGATCTCGCAACGTTCTCATGTACTCATTAGGAAATAATTAGGACTAAACAAAAACTGAGAAAAGGGGTTTGGTAAAGAAGAAAACGACACTTTCCTTAGAAGCAACGAACCAAGAATGAGGCTTCTTTGAGCATCATTATATAAGCTGGAGGGACATTCCTTACCCTAATGTCCATCCATCGACCCCTTCATTATGATGACAGGAAGAAGCTGAGAAAGAACAAAAAGGGGGGGGCTAAAAAACCAATCATTTTGTCACAAACATTCTCTAGGCAACAAATGATTGGAATTATCCCAAGCGGAATCCCAAAGCAGCTTCCAATCATCAGATTTGAGATGGGAATTGGAGGGCTTGGAATGGTTAATGATGTTGTGTCTCCTCCCTGCAAGCCTTACAAGTAATGATCATCTGAAGTGGACTTTGCTGGAAGATGCAGGGACATTGCTTTTTGGACCACTCATGCACTCGCTTAGCTAGGAATCAGAAAAAAGTTAAGAAAACAATTAGAAATTATAAATAAAAAAAATTATCAAGGTCAATGCCAGCGAGGCCATATAGGAGGGCCGGCATCCATGTTAGTGATTTCCGGCATAAATTGATCGGATTGACTGAATTGGTACAAATGTGAAATAGTTTAGGTCTAAATTGGTACGAAATATATTATGCTTATGACTTTTTTGGTACTTTTTCCGAATGTATACTGTGGCCATTGTTCCGTTAGCTCGACGAAACTACTTGGTCGATTTGAAATGATCGACATTGTATGCGCCAGAAACCATATGAACCTCCAAAGCAAGCTCAAAAGGTATGCCTAAGTGTCTAAGAAAATTCACAGTTCCCTTTGCTATTACAGCATGAAAACTCCCACCATCACCAGGGTAGAATCTCTCTCCAAAACCCTCCGTCCCCGGCGCCCGGAACAGAGCGAAAAAACCAAGGCAACTATCCAAAAATCGAAGAAAGATACGTACAGCCTATTGAGATAATGCAATCCAAATTCCTTTGTTCGACTAAAACTAATCAACAAGCTTGTTCTTATTCCCCTACATGACTGAACTGAACTGTGTATATAGAAAGAATTGCGACATTGGTTTTGTTCTTTCAACCCTTTGTACCTTCCTGACAGTAATTACCCAAAAACTAAAGAGCCAACACATGTCTGGGACGAAGCATGGCAAGGGCTCTCTGCCACAAACCGTTTGGGACCTTATGATCTGAAATAATCAATAACTTAATTGGAGGTTTGTCCTCATGATTCCACTCATTATAAAGCTATGCTGTAAAACACAAAAAAATGCTGGAAACACACTAAATTTTGGGTCTTTCGCGGTTCGGCCGTTCGATGACCGTCGCTTTTTCGGTCGCCGGTGATGAAGTAAGCTCGCCGCGTCTACACAATTGTCCCGACGTAGCCGAACCCTGCGATGAAGAAAGTGATGGTCTGGAGCCACAGATATACAAAGTAGTTGTTCTTCCCGTACAAGAAGTCGTAGCAACCGGTGACGAATAGGAATGCTGCAAACCCGAGCTCCAAGAGATGGAGTCTGCAAATGCAAGGAGCCGGTGAGAAAAGCGACTCGTGATCATCAATTCATCGGAATAACGTCGAACTCGATCTTTCTGATGTTAAGCTCGATAGTTGTTGCATATAAATCTTATCCCCCCCAGAGATGAACTTAATTAAGTTTGGAGCTACTATCTTTTGATAAATGGCTCTGTTGTGGATAGGGTTTGGTAGGGTTTGGTGAAGTATTGCCTCGGGATAATGTACTAAGATCACATGCAGTTTCCAGCTACTCTGACCAATTCAAGTGAATTGTTTGTTCAGCTGACTGACTCCACATGTTGATGCATTTAGGAAACTGAGAGGATAAGCCAGAAATAATAACTTACCGGTCTGCTATTTTGAAAGTGAATCGCGGCTTCTTCGATTTGTTTTTGAGGGCGTCTCCGAGTTTTTCCGTGACGACCCACTCGTTGACTCTCCCGGCTTCCAGGAGACCGATCAAGGTGGCCTTGGTTCGGTGCAAGGACATCACATTCTCGAAAAGGATCCAGTAAAACAACAGGTGAATCGACCTGCCCGATTACAACAACCAAACACCATTAAAACAGGATAGCAACGAATCGGGGGCGAAGATCGCCAAAAAGGGCGTCGAGCATTTAAGCGAGCCGACCTCGGAGTTCCAACAGAGTTGAGGATGGTGATGACGGAAGGGATGTAAACGGCGCCCCAAATCGGGACGTGGACTTCGGGGATCCAAATGGTGAGGGGAAGCACGACACAGTAGAAGAAGAAGGTGACCATGTGGGCTATGATCTTCCGGACGAAGAAGAAGCTGTATATGACGTACACTTTCTTCCAGAACCTGACTTTCTGCGATCAAATTCGAGGAGAAAACCGACGAACTAATAAGCAAAAAAGGTCAAGATCAGATGCTCGGTCGAATTCATCACATTTGGGGGGTGGGGAGAGGGGAACTTTCTAATTCCTGGGGGATGATCTTGATTCACTTTCGTCCATGAAAGTCAGTTCTTATCAGGAGTGGTCGAGAAAGGGACGGACCTTGTTCCGGACGATCTCCATCACCATCTTCCTGAACAGATTGGCAGGACCACAGGACCAACGGTGCTGCTGAAACCGGAAAGCCTTGAAAGTGCTTGGAAGTTCACTTTTCACCTGTCCCACATTAACAACCCCCAGGGGCAAAAAAAAAAAAATTTGCATCTTTGATTAGAAATTACAATAAACATGCATCGTCAAAAAGCATTAACCTGAAGCAAGAAGATCTTATAGCATTCCTTTATTAGTTCAACACAGAGCAGTAGACATTGCTCCATGTGGGAATTGACATTTATAGCCTGTCGAGAGCGTCGCCTCCGCCACGACATGTCACTACACTCGGCCGTAAATGCCGGGCGGGGCGAGGACAGTTTCGGACTCGACGGGTGGTCACACATTACCCCGAGTTTTAAAGTGCGGAAGCTTCCATGTGCAATTAGGAAGGGGAGATAAAAACCGAAGAATTCTATCTCATTGCAAATACCTGGAGGTCGCCGAGGTAGACAAACTTCCAACCGCGGAGGCTAGCCCTGACGGCGAGGTCCATGTCTTCCACGGTGGTCCGGTCCTTCCACCCACCCGCCTCATCGATGGCCGCGATTCTCCACACGCCCGCGGTCCCTGCACATAACGACACATCGGATTCCTTTCATTTTAGAGCTGACATTGCCCCTGAACTTTCACACTCCCTCCGACACCAATAATGAATTCGATAGGCCCAAAAAAGCGGCGAGAGATCAATAATGCCACATGGTAACACTGATTCCGAAGCCATGTGGATTCCCACGTTCAAAATTTTTCTGTTTTAACCTTACCGACAGGGCAGAGGGAGGAGCTGGAGGGTAAGAAGGAAGAAGACAAATGTATGGAACAGGGGAGGACTGACCGTTGAAGCCGAAGAAGGCGTGGGTGGCCGACCCCACCTCTTGCTCCACCGTGAAATGGTAGTCCAGCGACATCTCCTGCATCCTCGTCAACAAGCACTCGTCCGCATTCACTGCCCACCCAAAAATCCCCACCCCAAGACCCACCGAAAAAACCTCATCAACTGGTATCCAAAATCAATCGCAATTAATAAAAACGTAAGTAAGACCGAAATCGACGTTCGATCTCATAAATGTATCCAAAAGTTGTTCTTCTCTAACGTGGACCGCTATGTAGTGACACTAGAGCCCTAACTCAGTTTTGATACGGACGTGCCCGGGTGGGTATCAAAGATTGAGCTTGTCACACATCTACTAATGAAAATAAGGAGTACAATTTTTTTATTTTTCTAATTTTCGTTACAAGACAGTAGTACTAGACTGAGGTGGAGGAGGGTGGCTCAATAATTGAAGGAACATGTGCGATTTTTGGCCCCCCCCGGAGTCAGCTTATGTACGGACAACGTTCGATCTGACACATGAGTTGGGCAAAGGGGAAAATGCCCATCGCCCCCTCTCCCCCATCTTTGATATTTGCCATCCATCCAGTGACGCTCCTCTCCTCTCAAGTCTCGAGGACCACCATGTGTTGTTCCACGTCAACCCCTACCGACACACACACACAGAGGCAAAAAAAAAAAGGAAAAAAAAAATTGCCACGTTCTGCCTTCCTCCATCTCGGAACCCGGGGGGGATGTAGTCCTAGTCCTAGTGTCGGCAAGCGATAGGATGCGGTGTGGTCCACCTCACCGGGTCCTTAACGTACGACCCCAGGATGCCGCAAAGACGTTTTTACCCCCCCCCTCGCCTTGCTCTGTTGGGGTGGAAAAGTTCCACTGACTCCCCGCCCACGCGAGATGGTTGACCGGGGTCCTCCGTACCAGCTAATCCGGCCGCATAAACAAACTTGTTTTTTTTTTTCTTCTTTCCTTTTGGCTGGTTCGAAATGACGGAATCGCCCCTCCCCGTCCCCCGGACTTAAAGAAGCTTTTCGTTTTCCGTTCCGACGAGCCGAAAACTAACTGCTCGACTTTCAGGCAAAGTGGACCTTTCCTTTTTCTTTTTCTTTTTTTTTGATAATACCAAGCGCGAGATAAGCGGGACGAGGACTCTCTGATTTTCTCTTTTCAGCCTCACATGGAGGGGAAAATTGAATTCCATACATCAAATCCTTGTCATTCTATATTGTTGAGCTTGAATAGAGGAAATGGTTGAAGCAAAGCTAAGATCCATGATTGCGCTTAATCATTATAAAAACCGACATTATAATCATTTTGGGTAAAAAAAAATAATGGGATTTAAAAAAAAATTCGGGATGGGAAGGCGTGCCCATTCTACTCCCGTCCAAGCAACGTTGCCCTCAACTAATCAAAAACGCAGCATTTGGAGTGAGTGAGCGAGTGAGCGAGTGAAGGTGTTGAGCGAGATTCGCTACTGGCTAGCGTAAGTGAAGTAGTAGTAGCAGCAGTAGGTTGGGCTCTAATCAGGTGCGACGCAAGGGCTGCGCCTCCCTGGGACCCCGTGATTGATGGGGACTCCCTTTCTCGTGGGCCCCAGAGAGAGGAGGCAGCAGCAGCAGCGGAAGAAGAACATGTGGGTCAATCTACCCCTCTCTCTCTCTCTCTTCCTCTTTATTGGTCAAAATCTTTTTAATATCTCCAAGAAAAAAAAAAAAAACAAAAAAAGAGTTCCAGAATATTTGAAAAGTCTGTGACCAGGAGACGTGTGGCGTAGTAGATGATGAAGGCCACCGACACTTCTAAAACCCTTTGGTTTCCCTAAGTTAACGAAGACCCCCTTTTACTCCTCTTCAATCCATGGTCCAAGGGGTCAGTTCCGGCCTAATTACAGAGGAAATCGAATCGAATCGATCGATGTATGGCCGAGTTTAGCGCTCCAACCGTCGAATTATAGATTTAACCTGTGGTCCACAACACTAGATGAAAGAAAAACAATCTTTATTACGTGATTACTCTCCAACTGATCATTATTGATTCCTGGTCTTGGGATGATTCTGTTTTTTTGCCCCTTTTGGATCGGCCGCATCACTTATCCTATTCTCCCTGTAATTTGCGCTAACTCCTTTGACAAATCAGGTGGCCCCCCACCACATGACTGACTCCCGAGAAGTAACGTACCAAATTTATAAAAATAATAAATTAAAAAATCAACCCCACTAATCAATGCGAAAATCTTCCCCCCGACAATAAACGCAGGATGAAAATTAAATTAACGTGCATTGCGGAAAGTTGAGACGGAGGAAAAAGTAGAAGAAAAAGGAAAAACAGAGGCCGGGGAATTCAATTGGGTTAAAGGAAGGGGAGGGGGGGATGGTGTGGCAGGGAAGCTTACCGAACCTCCAGCGAGACTGAACCAAGGCGAGGTCCGGGGTGCGGAGGAAGTAAGGGATGGCGCGCTTGAGGAAGTCGGGCTCCGGCCGGAAGTCCGCGTCGAAGATGGCCACGAACTCGCAGTCCTTCACGTAGCTCCGCGTCAGCCCTTCCTTGAGCGCCCCGGCTTTGTACCCGCCCCTCGTCTCCCTGATCTGGTACACTATGTTCACCCCTTTGCTCGCCCATCTCTGGCACTCTAGCTCCACCATTTGCTGCAAAGGACGGAAAGAGAAAAGTAGATAAAAAGACAAAAAAAAAAAATTGTCAAGTTAATGCGGAAAACAATGTCAATTTGATTGTCAGAAGACCACGTGAGATGTTCATTGGATTCCGCGATGTCGTCGGCAAAAATTCAGTAAATGGTGGTGTTGCTTTGAAATTGACTGTTTTGATGGCAACCAACGAGAGGCGGGATTAAAACGAGGAGTGGGTACAGACGGTCCTGTGTGTTGTTTCGAAAGCAGAGGCGCAATCTGCTTTGACAAGAAGCAGAAAGGCAGAATCGGGGCACGGAAGGGAACTAGGGGTTACCTTGATTGTGGGATCGGTCGAGTCGTCCAGGACTTGGATCAGGAGGCGGTCTGCCGGCCAGGACAGCCCGCACGCCGCTCCGATCGAAATCTTGTACACCTGTTCGAGCATTTCGCATAAGCACAATGATGAGCCTCTTGTTCTCTGAGAGGTACGTACAATGTGCAGTGGTCACCGCTAAATCTAGAGGCGGAGTTACCTCTTTCTCGTTGTACATTGGGATTTGGACGAGGACGAAGGGGAAGTTGGAGCTCCCAGACTCGACGTCCTCCTCGATGGGCTCCCAACGGTAGCGCTTCGCGGGCTTCTGCCAGAAGAGCTTGACGAGGACGATGACGATGCCCATGTAGACCCTCTCGCAGAAGAGCATGAGCGCCATCGCGAGACATACGTAGACCGAGAGCTGCAGCACCGGAACGATCAGCGGCGCCTTGATCAGCTCCCACACCATCCCCAAGTGGCCCGCGATGTCCTCCCGGGACATGACGAACGAGTTCGGGATCAGGTCCTTGCCCGAGATTTGCGCCATTTCCGGGAGAGAGACTCCGAGACTCTGTTTCGCCCGCTCTGTTTTACTCTTGCTCTGTTTTATGAAGCAGAGCAGGGTGGGCAAAAGGAAAAGAGTGGGGATGCTATTTAGGATGGAAAGTGGGGGTTGGATAGGAAATTCTCCCAGAGATGGTAAGGGTGTGATTGGGACGCTAACTACGTCAAAGCTGGCATTTTGGGAAGGTAGCGACGGAGATGTTAAATGTGCAAGGTAGATCCCTCTTTCTCTCTCGCGCAGATAAGACAAGCGTGGAAGGAAATGCCCCCGTTTCGGTTTCTTCTCTCCCTGTTCTCACTTTCCTACTTCACCCTTCCAAGACCAATTTCTTCACTCTCTCTCTCTCTGAGTTCGCGCCGACGAATGCTCCTGCTCTTCCCTTTGACTACAAAGTGAAGCTAGAAAGGAACGGAACAGAGGCATTGCACCGGAGAGAGAGAAGAGGAGGAGATGGAGAGAGAGAGAGAGGAGCAATAGACAGACAGATAACAGGGGCGGTCTTTTATAGTAAGGTTCGCTTCCTGTTCATTAACTTTCCCACTTCATTAATTTATCCTCTCTTTTTTTTTTTTTGGAATTATTTTCTCACTGGGGTTTGCTCGTCGGGGCAGCACAAGTACCTCCGCCGTCGCCAAATGAATGAGCAAGAACGATCTGAATATTATAGGAAAGCGCGAGAGGGCGTCTCATTTGGTAAATAAGCGTGTAGATAGGTGTATTTATTGGCGGTACACCCTGAATGGGGGACGAGGGGGTCAGTGCGACGTGGCGTCGCGTGATTGGGCGGTGAGGAGCGATAGAGGACGGGGCGTCTCTGAAATGGTTAGCTTCTTTTTTGGGGAGGGAGGGGGCTTTGCACTTTTAGGCAGTTTCTCCAACTGCCATGCTTGAAATCACCAGAAAAGTCACGGACACCTGTCGGTTAACTTCCACAGCGGAAGCAAAAGGGGGTTCCTGTCGAAATTATTAATTGTTTTCACAAAAAGTGATGGCCGACAAATACACAGTATGTATGTGTGTATGTGTTCGTATGTATGTATGTATGTATGCATGCATACGTATATTCGAGTCGAGTTAAAAAATGCCTTACATTATTATTAATAAAAAAAATAGCACTAATTAGTCACATATATGCCTTGAACAAGTGAGATTATACTTAGCACTTCCTCTCGAGGTTAACCTCGATTCTTACTTAATGTTGCAAACTCGTGAAGCTCCTGTTTTGCGAGAGCAAGTTGTGGTCCCCCCCCTCCCCTCCCCCCTAGCGAGCAATGGATTTGAGAGGAATTCCTGGCACTTTGAATGCAAGGTTCTCTTTCTTTTCAAATCGATACGAAAAGCAAACCCGTTCCGCCAATGAATTGCGCTAGAGGTCACGATGGAGCCTCTTGCGGTCTAATGAAATGTGCTAAGAAAATGTATTTGGACGCCATTCGGAGGAATTTTCATCGCTTTAGACTGAATTTGTGTATAATCCAAGCAAAAAGATCCGGAAAGGGATGTCGTTTTGCTGCATTCAATCGCTCCGCAAGTAGTGCCACTGGACGAGGTACAGTGTTTCATTAGTTAGGTCAAGTCCTCAAATCCCCGATTTCGTCCCCAACGGCCCCATTTTGTCAATGCTTGGGGGGGTCAACAAATTAGATGCCGCCCCTTCCCATGCAACGTTGGGGAAAGATTAAAGTCACCAATTAAGACCATTAATCAAGATTGCCGGTCGTGTTTTTGTCACATGAACTTTGTCACGTTAGTCCCAATGGACGTGGGCCATGGTTTCTAGGAAAGGTCAATTGGACCCTACAACGTGGTCTGCGAAATCCTATTCATGCTTCAAATGGTTGCCCTAGTCAGGGTGCAATTTTCCTAGTTTTAGAACCGAATTATAAAAAGTAGAGGCAGTTCGAGTCCACCATCCTTCTTGAATTCAACCGGGGTTTTCGTCAGAATTATACATTGAACATACGTGTTTCGGATAGATATTTCATCATATGCAGCGCTCGCGATAAAACCATAGGGAGGCCTGCATAAATCTGATCGACACAGAGCATGCTCGCGACTTGATATGCAAACATTTGGATAGACGAGTTCTACAGTGACTTTAGGAAGCCAACCCAAGTGACTCAAGTACACATCCAATGCACGTGACAGGATGCTTGTGTGCATTTATGGTGAATTAATCGAGCTGAACATATCGACAGTAATCTATATAATATATATATATATATCCAAACGTGCAATTCAATACCTTCCTGAAATCGCCCAACAAAACCATGATGTAAATCGAAACTAAGATACTTCTAGTCAAGAGATTTGGTAATCATTTTCCCAAAGATGAATAAATGAAGAAGTTCATTCACTTGATGAAATCTAGGGTTGACTAGGATATCAAAATGGGAGTCTTTGTCAAATGATGTCAAAAAAAAGGCAGTTGGCATTTCACTTTTACCCTAGCCGCCCGGCATCAGTCCATTGTCCGCACAACTAATTTACGTGTATATAATATGATGTTCGAATCTTGGCTACTACACTAGCTTGCACTATGTTTTTAATTAAGTCCGGTCAATCAGATCAAGACTTGACAAGTAGGAAGGGCATACGCAAATTCCCCCAATTTCCAAGCTTGATTTTTATTTGGTCGAATTTTTTTTTTTTCCAAACTTGGTTTAGTGGTCCAATATTTTTGTTAATGTTATTTACAGTGCACTAACTTCCAGAGCTTCCATTATTATTATTATTATTATTGGTCCTGGAAGTAATGTACAAAGTTCATTTAATGTCTGAAAAATAAATTCGTATTATAATGCCAACTGATTATAATGTACAGACAGACCAATGTGTAGTATTTTTTAGGTGAGCAATCTGTGGCTAAATCGACGGTCGAGAAGCCAGTCCAAGCGGCTCGAATTGCTGCGCGATCGCGCAGATGAGACACTCCTCATCCTCATCGTCCTCGAACTGGTCCCTGTCGCCATAACCATTGTTTTGCGTACCATGAAGCTTCATCCATAGGGCCATGTAAGCTTGTCTTTTTTCCTCCATTTGACTTTCCGTTTCCTAAGAAAAGAGAGAAAATCAAGCCGGATTTTCTTCTTCTTTTTTCGGTCCGAGAAGGCTTGATTTACTACTGAGAATACCTTGGCGTTGTTGGCGGAGAAAAGATTACTATCCTTTATCGTGTGCCAATTCAGGAATTTTCCTTTTCCTTTGTTTCCTAATTTGTGCATTCCAACGTAGTCTTCCAGGTTGCGGAAATTGCTAGTTTGGTGACCCCGCAAATTGCCCACGTTGGCCGCGGTACAAGGCCTCGTGTCATTAATTTCGAAAGGTTTTTAGTTTGGATTACGTTGTCTTTTGATTCTAATTTGACATCGGTGCAATAGATTTAGGACCGATAGGGTATTGTCCCCCGTTTGTGCATGTCCCCGCAAATCATCTCTACGTGATTTATGGGATTTGCTAACATGTGAGGGTGGAACGTGAGCTTCAGGGGGCAGTAAAGGCAATTTGTCCACCGATTTCTGGATTAGATTACGGTGGCATTGCGGGCGTTCTCTTTGAGCATGTTCGTGCTGGGCAATGATGTCGTGCGTGATTCACGACGAAATGGAATTCGGAATTAGACACGGTCTCGGCATGGAGCCCTGCGTCCAAACTGCTTTCTAGATTTTGCCCTTCTCTTCTTCGTTGATGGTTTTGGAAAGTGATCGACACCCACCAGAATAATCTTTTAAACAACCCTAGCTAGTTCCCGCCTCTGACTCCTATTTAGCTTGACATGCTCAACTTCTGAAGTATACTTTTAACGTTGGGCGATTGCAGATCAACATTCTGCTGAAAACCCAGGAAATGTTAAAGAGTAGTTTCGAGAAATGTATGTAAATCGGTGAATCGACGAGACTTCGTGCGCGGGAAGGGCATCGACTAGCGCTGATTAGTAGCTTCGAGACTCGCCTTTTCGGTACGACATCTTGCTCGATGGCGATCCCTGGGAAAATCTGAACTGAAGATTAGTGCTGCGAAAGGTTCTGAAACTGGAACATTAGGAGTCTTGGGCGCAAGCGCGGATGAGAGAACAAACAAAACGTCTCTTCAGCAGGAAATTCACGAGCGAGCCGATCTGGGGAAGCTTCTAAACGCGAAATCCAAATTGTTACTATGCATACGCCGCGAGATTCGATGCGAAATGACCACAGAAAAGTCCCGAAGATCTAATATCAAAATAAGCCATTAAAGAAAGGTAACATACATCGCTAGAAACACACTGTGTTAGAAAAGAACAGCGCAGCGTCTTCCTTCAAAGTGCACGTTACCCCCATGTTCTTCACAAAACGTTCTCAGGCAACAACTGTCCCTAATCGTTTTTAATCTGCGCTCAAAAAAGTATAATTAATCCCGGACACGAAATGGCCAACACGCAAGGCGTTTCGATGCCATTAAACCAATCCACGTCCTTCATAGCTGTTGTCTACAGGTTGGAGGACTATGTATAATTAAAGCAGGCACTTAGTTTTGCTTAAGCATCAAAGAACCTCTAAAGGGTATTTTATACTGCATTGTTTATTCTGGAGCAGATATAGAACCATTACATCACGCAGCAAACACTGCTCCAGTACTTAGTTTTTGGAGTGAATTCTCAGTCACAAGAATAATAAGAACATCTTTCTAATGATTGACCTGATGCAAGAAATCAATCTAAAATCACAGACAACAATCTGTTTGATTTAGCATATATGGGGGCTACCAAGAATTCAAGATTCAGAAACCTTCTGCTGAAGCAAAGGGGTCCAAAGTGCCCTGGCCTAATGGGAAGTTGAATGAAGCCAATCACGAGAAGAATGTGCACAAAAGCATAGACATCTACTGATAAAAAGAGAAAAAGATAACTAAAAAGAGAAGGGGAAAAAAAATAGAAAACAAGTTCTTGGACACCATGACCTACCACTTCTTGATTGAGGTGTTGATCTTTCCCGCCATACCACCACCTTGTATTGTCCTCTTTGCCACTTTTTTTTTCCTTCCTTTTAGTGAATATTAACTTAATTAAGGGTGATATTTGTTTTTCTTCCTCCTAAATTAGAAAAAGGGCAAGTTGGCAAAGACTTTTCGAGCCAAAAAACCTAATCTTGGTCATGTGAGTTTCAAGAACACATGGAATTAAGATAATGCTAGGCGATGCTTGTACACAAAACCCTAGCAACGCACAAAGTCTACAGAAGAAAAAGAAAAAGAAAGAATCAATCGTGAAGCTTCTTTTCCAATCAAACCGATCATGTCCCTCAAGATGACAAAACTCTCTCTCTCTCTCTCTCTCAACCGACAGTCCTCTCCCAACTACGCATGCTTGCTTGGTTGATCATGCCTTTGGATTCCCATATGATATCTGTCCTCTCTTAGTCGCCATAAAATAATATAAATGAAGAAAAACAAATCCTTTTTCCGCTTCATATTTCTAAAGTAATTAGAAAATGAAATTGCACCCAACCCCCCCCCCCCCCCCCCCTCTTTTCTCTTTTTGTTTTGTTTATTCATGATGGGAGAGTTTTTCCATCTCAAGTCAGATCAGATCTATGAAAGAGCAATAGAGAGTTGAATGAGCAGAAGTAATTAACAGGTGTGTTGTGTTGACTAACACATGGAGAGAAAAATGAAGGCACTGATTAAGAAATGAAAGGGAAAAAAAAAATCCAAATCTGATGGTTACCCTTGATCTACCAATTTTATATAAACAATTTTCCGGCCAAAGCCAACCTATAATTATATATTGGTACGGCAGTAGAATGCCCAAGTGCTTGTTTTGTTAATAATTAGGATGCTAAAAACCTAACACAAAGTGTCGGTAGTCCTACGTGGAGGTAGCCGAAACTATTCTTTTTCCAGCTGTACATCTGCATTTGTGCCCAAACTGTGCCAAGTAGAATCGGCATATTCTTTCTCATCTCTCTAGATTTTGACGTGTCTTGAGGAGCGTGTCCTGTGAGGAGATCCTTAGACCTCTGTTTTTGTTAAATTATGAAAGAAAAGAAAAGAAAAGAGATTATCATCTAGGATTCTTTTGCTTAAGTTTATTAGCATTACGTAATTGTTAGTACAGTTCACTAAGTTTGTTGTGCTTTAAATATGAAATGGCTGCAGCACAGCACTCTGAGGATAGATATAGCTCAAAGGGTACATCCTGGCTCGTCTATTTAAATCGATCTACGATGTCGGACGCATGTTGATGGGTAATTCATCGATTTAAGAATTTATTTACCCAAGCATGCTTTCTCGTTGTATAAAAAGAAGAAGAAAGTTCATTGAATGTTTGTCTTAAGGATGAGTTTGGCAATGCTTTAGCTCTAGCATTTTGCATCTAATCAAAGAAAATGTGCTAGTACATGTAGCTATGGAAATGTTTGATCGCAGCGTGCCCATATGTTCGAGCATGTTCTAGATTATTTTCCCAATTATTGGTAGATGGATTATACTAAATTTAGGCACCATCACGCATGTCTCCCATCTTATTTTCCGGTTTCTTCCATTGAGTTTTTCGGTTCAACCTTCTAAGCGGATTACCGAAAAATCGGAAAAATTTGTCCAAAAAATCATAAACTTATTGTACTTTTGTAAATTGAGTCACAAGCCTCTTAAGTTTGTCCAATTCAATCCTAAATCTTTTTATTTTTTGCTAATTGAGTTTATCGAGTCAATTTTGGCCGAAATTCCTAACGTAGATGCCATCTGTCCCACGTGGTACAGCGAGCGCTAACGTAAACAATTTGAAATAATAACTTATTATTATTTCAATTTTTAATTTTTTTTCTTTTCTTTTTCCTTTTTTTTTCTAGGTTTTTTATTCCCTCGATGACCAGCCAACCGGCGAGGCCCATGATGCCTTGCCAACTTCTGCAAGGATCACAACCCTCGTTTGGCCTCACCCTCACTCAAATCTGGATGAGGCGTTGAGGCCCTCGCTAGCTGCTAAAAAAATAGAATCCGTAAAAGAAAAAACAAAGGGAAAAATACTTAAAAACTCAAAATATTATTAAAATTATCCACGTCAGTCGGATTATGCCACGTAGGATGACCAGTATTCACATCAGTGATTTCTAAATAAAATTGGCCAAATAAACTCAATTAGTGAAAGGTGAAAATGTTTAAGACTAAACTGGAAAAATGCAATATGTTTAAGACTTTTTAGACAATTTCCCTTTGAAATCAAGATGCAGCCAATCCACATTTGAGCTGTTGAAACAGAAGGGCGTTGAATGTGGAATAGTCAATTAGGCATAATTCAAATTTAGGTGCCGATTTGTCACTCTTGCTATTATTTGGTATATAGTCTAATCTGATCATATCATACATCCCGTAGTACTTTTGTGACTGAATTCTTTTATTTGGAGTCAATAGCAAGGTAGTGTAGTGTCCAAACGTCACATTTATAATCCCTACGGTTTAATAAAATAAGAGAATAAGTTATGTCAGTTTTCTCAAAAGACAAAACAGATGATGCTTAACAAGCTAACAACCCCTAATTGGAACTCGTGTCTTCTAGGCTAAGGCAACATGAGTGTAGCTATACAAGGGGAAAAATACCAAAAAAATCTTAAACCTATTGCATCAAAACCAATTCAATCTTAATTTTTTGTAAATCGAAATCTTAAATCCTTTAATTAGACCACTTCAGTCATAAAATTTTTGGATCCGTGCCACTTCAGCCATTCGATAGGCTGGACGACATTCACGGCAGCTATTTTTGACCAAAATTGATTGGATCGACTGGATTGACACATATACAAAAGATTTATGACTAAATTGATCCAATTGAATGATTTAAGAATGAATTGTTACCAATGCACTAGGTTTACCAAAATTGATTGGATCGACTGGATCGACACATGTACAAAAGGTTTATGACTAAATTGATTCAATTGAAAGATTTAAGAATGAATTGTTACCAATGCACTTAGATTTATAACTTTTATGGTACTTTTCTCCCTATATACAAGGCCCTCTAATTTCAAGAAAAGGGGGAATTGTTGACAGATTATGCGGCTCAAGCCCTAGATTGCGATACAAGAATTCAAGATTGATAATGTCTTCCAGGGCTTTGTGGGTGAGAGAGATTCTTCTCTTCCTCCTTTTAGACCTACGAGAGTTGTCATGGACAGTACATCCCCTAGTTGCCTAGCAAATGGTCCAATCATATGTGATGACTTCAATTCATGGCTAAAACACTGTAAAGTCAGAGCTACACATGGGCAATGTGTGCACCGACACTCGCACCAGAATGCTGAGCTGATGTTCTCTTCCACCAACTTGAGCGGCAAAATAATTGGGAAAAGCGGAACAAGCTAAGGAAGCAAACAAGGTAAACTTCGAAAGGCTTGTTCAACTTTGCATAATCGGATCAATTGTAAGTGGAATCGTCAACATCCACAGAATTTCACGAAATTAAATTAACAATGGTCGCTCTACTGCGTTCGTTGTCGGCGAACACAAGCATCGTTGATCTCATGTCACATGGGAAAAATTCGATCACCTTGATAAATTTGTGTGCGCACCAATGAAAGACCAAGTATGCTTTTAGAGATCTTTGTTTAACCGAGGATGAATGTATATAATCAATCTCATCGGTATCTTTAGAATGTACATGTAGATACCATATGCCTTTCCTGTACTATATTTTGCCATTGGACTGAGGAAAATTTCCAAAAAATGGCCCAAAGTCCTCTCAGATTTTCAAGTAAGGTCCCCAAGTAAACCTTGTTTCAAATAAGAGTTTGAAGTGGTATAGTGTGTTTCAAATAAGAGCCTAAAGTAACTATAGATTTTCAAAAAAGACTTGCCCTAAAGGGTATTTTTTGTCATTTCCTATTTTGATATTTCATTTATTTATTCTTTTTTTTCTATTTTTCAAAAATCTAAATAATTAATATAAATATAAATATAAAAACTAGCTACGAGTAGCCCTCCTGCCTGTGGCCACCGGCCCACCACCGATGGGTGGTCGATGGAGGGCTGCCCCTCTCGCCTGTGAGTGTTTTTTAATTATTTTTCAACCTTTTAAAAAATAGAAAAAAGCCTAATAAAAAAGAAAAAATCAAATAAGGAAAAGATGAAAATATCCTTAAAATCAGGCCCTTTTTTAAAATTTTATGACTAGTTTAGACCCTTATTTGAAATAGTATTCATCTCAAACTTTTATTTGAGAAAATAATGACATTTTAAGCCCCCATTTAAAATAATTTTCACTGAAATCTTTTACTTGAAAATTTGAAAAGATTTCGAGCTCTTTTTTAAAAATTTTCTCTTGGACTGAGGAGGCAACCACTCCCGGAGCTCAGAAGGAAGTTCCTGATTACTGACTTTTCTCGCTTCTTTCTCCTTCCGTACTTCCTATACTTGTCCTTTTACCCATATGAAGCCTGCTTCTGCCGACAATCCCTCGCTAACATTTTCTCAAAACGATATGGAAAATCAGTACTCGACAAGGAGTCCTGACCCTTAACCTGTGGTGTGGCCACATGCGAATAGCTTTCCAAAAACACATGTATTGACCAAATCCGTCGATCTGCTGACGTCATCTCGCCACGAATCCTGCTCGTAAACCTTAAAAAACCATGACTATATGGGCCATATAGATCCTCCTTTGAGTCTTTTAAAAGTTGTATAATCCATTTTGCCCGCTAAAGTACGCATTTTCCTGGCTATATGGTGGCAAGAGCGTGACTTGGTTTCGGCAAACATGGCTTTAACGGGGTTCATCCTTCTTACATACGGAGAGCAGATGCTTAAAACCTCTACTCCGATAGATATTTGTGTCTCGTAGCGTAAAGGCACTTTGTGGAAATGTCTCTTTCTTCCACCACATGGACATTTTTTTAAATAAATCATCGGTCCACATATATTTGCAAAGTATAAAAGTGTCGTACGCAGATTTCTATAATCTGCATTGGGCAAGGGAATATTCACTTATCTACGACAAGAAGTTTGCTATAATTAAGTCAGATTAGGTGCTAAATGAAGAGGATTGGGTTGAATATGGAGAGGGCTGTTGCTGACATTACAAAGAGATGGCAATATAGAAAATCCGGGGATTCGTTTAGAACACAGTTAAAGTGGCAGGTCAGGTTCTGAGGGTGACTTGCAATTAAGAGAAGCTTTTGATATGATTCCAGAGATGTGTTTCAAACCAAAAGGATTGTTCATCCTTCCATGTACTCAATTGAGAGAGGAGAGAATTCTGGTACCTGGGAGATGACTTGCTATAAAGAAACTCTCCATCTTCACCGCTTGTCGTAATGAGCATAGAAACTCCTTTTCGCTGCACAATTGGTATTTTCTCGTACGTGCAGACACTTTTTTCACATGTAAATCTCCCTTCAACAATATTTGACTGTGGATGCATAAAACAACTACCAGGTGAACCTCAATATTATTCCGAACGAAGCAATTCTGACAAGGGATAGCCCAAAAGGCGCATCTAAAGTTGCTTCGACACTTATGCCCTGCTTCATGATCGTATAATCGTCTGAAATAATTGAAGTGGCAAACATTTACACGACGTAAGGGTGAACACCAAAAGCCACGCAGCAAAAAGTATGGTTGGACCCTCTGATTTCAACCTGGAATTTTCACCATCAGTTTGAGGCTACACTAAATAGCACATGATTATGGTCCAATCCCTCTGCGAGACACAGAAGTACAATGCAACCAAAAATATGGCATGCATTACCCAGATCGACTTGTTTCAGGATCACATTAATTGTTGTAGGTCATTGGAATGAGTATGCATAGAAAGAAAGACGAGCAGGACCACATAGAAAAAGCACCATACCATTGCCATGATGAGCATACAACGTACACGGATAATTGGCATATTGAGGGTCCAAACCAAGAACTTAAACCATCAATCTGCCGAAACCTACAAGTCCTGGAACCGACTCAAAACAAGAGAAAGTGCCCCTGAAGTATGAAGCCAGGTAAAGCCATAAGCTCACTCCGTTCTAGGTTGATAACTTTACCCTGGTAAAAGTTTAACTAACGATGCAAAGGGCGAATTCCTTCTATAATGAGAAACATAGACATCAACAGAGTCAATTTAAAGTCGAAGTAAGCAAAACTTCAATTCACATGCCCCACCAATGTTTTCCCTTTTTAAGCAAAATGCCATGATATTAGTGGACATTCAAACCATTCTCGTCTGGAGAATCACGGAAGGCCGTGTCTCCATAACAAATAAAAAGAATTGTCACCCGAAGTTTACTATCAAGCATCAAGACACTGGCTTTCAATGCCCTTGAAGTCTAGCATAAGGACAACATCACAATTAACCGGATGATTGCAGAAAGTTCCTGGAGCAATAAGTTTGCCGAATCTAATTCAAATCCATCAGACTGGACCATAAGCAGATAAAAGAAACTACCATATGGACAAAGGCAAGATGATAACGGCAAAGTTTTCAAGACAATAAAGAAAGTATCTAATAGATAAACAAGAACGGAAAAGTTTTAAAGACAATAAGGAAAGTGTCTAATAGATATCAAGAATGGGAGAAACTTGAAATGACAACAACAATTTGTGGTGATCTACCATGTGGGAATGAACGCACCACCAGTCTCAACTTGCCATTATGGCAAATGAACCAAACTTCCTTATAGTCCCACTAGGCTCCTATAAGACCTAGCACATAATAATCATAACAGTAACAATCTATTTACCTTGTACTTGCTATCTTCAGCACATTGCATGCACACACAAACTGAGAGAAAAACATTTTCACAGTTCAGGGACATTAACTTCGCTGTCTGTAGACACATTCCGGTCTAACATTGGCTCCACCGGTTCCAAGGGATTATGCTCATCAATGCGCCAAGAAGCAGGGTTCAAGTCATTGTTTCCAGAAGTGATGGTAGTCTTTGCTTCCTTGTCAGTTGGCTCCAGTAGCACAGAGTTGGGAGTGCCAGAATTGTCCCCAACTTCTGGCATTCTTGCAATGTGCTCAGGCTGTCTCCCTTCATGAATTGGATTATGCTTTAAGTTGGCCACTACAAGCTAGTGAAATAAATATACCAGTGTGTCAGGCTCATATGGAATATTAATGAAACGGAAAATTTAATTTTCTTATCAAAAAATCATTTGAACAATATGTAAGCGCTCAATGAAGCCCTATGTACTCGCACATTATGACCATGTCAACGAACTTATACTAAGGCTCCGTTTGTTTCACCAAAAATTTCATGATATAGAAAAATATTTTCCATGGAAATCATTTTCAAGAAAAAATGGGTAGTTTCCACTTGTTTGGTGGTTTAGGGAAAGTGATTTCCTTCTTGAAAAAATGGAAAGTTATTTTCCCCCGATCTAAGCTTATTGTTTTCTGTCCATAGTAATTGTTTTCTGTAGATCAATTAGTTTTCCATCATCCAACACCGAAAAGTCGGGAAATAATTGCCTGGAAACAGTTTCTATCAAACAAAACCCTAAGAATAAATCAACTCATATTGGTCAATATAGAACAATAGAGAGTCAGCATCCACTCTAGCGTGGTGATATAGCTTTAGCTATAATGAGCCATAGAGAAAGATACCATTTAGGACCAGGGGTCATAGGGAGTAACCGACGTATAAAGGAGAAAGAGGATAGTTTCGCAATTTCAATTTACATGACAAATATAAAAACCTTACTTGAATCGGGCCAGCAGCTATCAATGGACCCACAACTCCACCGCCAAAAAGCCATCAGGCATAGCAAGCGTGACATTCACCAAGCTAAGTTCAGGGTCAGGGTACATACAAATTCTACCTTCCCGAATTGTAAATGAGCCATTCATGGCCAAAATTTCAAAATACCCCTGCACAACAAGGAGAACATAAATAAGCCAAACTAAACCTTGCAGTCAGCTGCTCTTTCTATTATTTAAGGACCTGAGCCCAACATAATTCAAAGAAGCCAATACGTACGTTCCGTACTATAGTAGGATTTGGTTGGTCATGGTTCAGCATTAAGCATGAAAAGAAGAAAACCTCTACAAAGAAGCAAAAATGATACGAAGATGCCTGTGGTAACATGTATTCTGAGTTTTTCCCTCGTCTGCACCTTTCATTGATAAGAACACATTCAAAACTTGCCATTCCACTCTAGCAAACTGAAAAAGCGGTTGAAATTGTAGATTCTTGCTCAAAGAAAGTCCACAGGTAGCAACCAGTTGAAAGTTAATGCGATGATTAACTGCTATAAAGGGGGGCAGAAGTTGTTTAAGAGTAAATAAACTGTTGTTTCATAGAAGGAATACTGCAAGAGGATTGTCCGTTTCCCCGAGAATGCATGCAAATAGCCCTCGGCTGGAAATTTTTTTTTTTTTGGGGGAAAACCCTCGGCTGGAAGTTCATGCAACCCTTTTGTACTATGCATGCCCATTTAGGATGAATAGCAGCGGTTATTTTGTAACTAATAGAGGGAAAAGCAGGTGAAAACTTTGGCTTCCTTAGTACTATAGAAATACACAGGACTCAAATGATAAATCCATATCATGTTGCCGATGCTCCCTTTTAACCACTAACTAAGACACAGAGTGTAGATCCTTTGTGATATAGGTGCATAATCCAGCAGATATAGGTGCATGATCCATCATGAGAAACTGAGAAAGTAGTGCTAATCGTGGTGACACAATACCTCATAACTCAAAATACCACCAGAAGGCCCAGGTTGGAGTACGACGACGCTTGAGACAGCACCAGTTGCCGAAAGTACCGAGAGCGAATGAGAGTCCGGTTCAGTCAAAGATGATAACTTGGCAAGAATTTCCTAAAGACGACATGAATCTTTTAGAATGGAATTCATCACATTACAATGAGTACCAGGAAAATAAAAACACTCTAGGAAACATCCATATCTCACCTCCCCTCGATGAAGGGTCACCGTCGCAATGCTAAAGCCTCCTCCGAGTTCCCCCGTAGGACGTCCACCTTCAGAGACTAGGTTTAAACATCAGGAGAAAGAGAAGCATGCTCAAATTGTTACAATAAACAGATTTATGTATATAAATTGCATGGAAGGAAGGAGTTTTAAATCGAGGTGCTGGCGATCACTCACCAATGGAAGCGAAATGCTGAGATCCACTGGAGGAACCTCGGGGCCTCCCTCTGCCGCGCCTCACTGCGTACTTCTTCGGCCTCCCACTGTTCTTCTGGACCGCGGCCACATCGGCACCCCATTCAATACCCGCTTCGAATCGCGATTTCCCTCCATCGGCACCGCCATCTCCTTCCGTGCCGAGTCCCGCACTCACCTTCGCCATCTGCGAACCCAGGCTCCCGGTCTCGGCGACTCCTCCGTCTTCCATGGACGCCAATCCTTCGCACCGCGGTGAGCTCTACAAGCACAAGCAGCGCGAGACATTGCTCTAGCGTTGTCAACGTAACTCGGAGAAGGAAAGCGCTCGCGCGCGAGCATTTCGAGTACGTGACCGCGTGCGGATGTGTGTGGGTGGCTCGTCGAGAGGAAGACGACGGCGACAGCGACGCGCCCTCGCCTCTCGAGTCGAGAGGTGGTGAAGTGAAGGCAGTTGAGTGAACAGTGAGATTGCAAAACGCGCGAGGAATGGAAGAAAAAAGACGGAAAAGAAAAAGGAAAAAGAAAAGAAAATTCGACCTGCTTCCGCTGACCAACGACGGATTAGTTTGTCCTAATCCTCTTTACCAGTGTACAGTAATGGAGATTAAACATAAAACCCTGGGTGGTTGGTTTAATAAGCAGTACGCCAGAAATTTTTTGATTCCTAAAATGCCCCTTGAAGCATCCAATAATTGCTGCGATTAGAGAAGGAATTCTCATAATTGGGGGAGATTTGTTACCGTATTCAATAAGTGAATGCTAGGAAAATCATAAATTCCCGTCTCTTGCCAAGAGATACATATTAAATGAATTAGGGACAGATTCGATAATAAGGAATTTGCAGACGAATATAGATCATACATATCTAATCGTATGTATACGTGATCAATATGTATGTATATAAGAAATTCGGCTTTGCAGCAATGATTAGACCGAGCTAAACAAGGCTGATGTTATGTCTTGAGGGTAAGATAATAAATATCTTATCCAGCATTTTAAGTGAAAGGAAAAGAAAAAGAGGAAGAGAGGGAGCAGAAGGCGGCTGCTAAGTGAAATCTCGAGAGATTGATCAATGGAGGAGAAAAAGAGCAAAGAGCACATCCAGCAACAATGCCCAGACATCTACCAACAATGCCAATCGATGGCATTCTTTTCATCTCCTCCCATTGAACCAGCCCGCGAGCTCTCTATCGTTGTTTAACACCGAAGCGCTGCTTAGTCATTATTTTTTCACGCTTTCTTTCTATTTAGAATGGTCTAAATCGATGGATAAACGCAGTCCAATTCTCTAGAGACCTCGAATGAGGCTCGTGACCTCATATTCGAGGTTGCCGACCTCAAGGCACTGTAAAGCTGGAGTCACAAGAGGATAGGGCTCACGCTCGACATGTAGATCCTCCTTTGAGTCTTTGAAAGGTTGGCTAACCTATTTTGTCCTCTAAAGTATGCATTTTTCTAGCTATATGGTCGCAAGAGCTTGACTTGTTTCGGCAAATATGGCCCTGATGGAATTCATCCTCCCTACGTGCGTAAAGCAGATGCTTAAAATCTTCACTCCTCTTTCATCAAATATTATGCAGACATCATGCTCCACTAATAGATGTTTGTGTCTCGGGGTGGAAAGGCTTGTTTAGCCCCTCACTTTGTAAAAATGTCTCTTTGTTTCACCAACATGCACATTTTTTTTTAAAAATAAATCATCCGATATCAATTTTCAAAGTATAAAAGACTTATACACGTATTCCATAATCTTCACGTAGAAGCGGCATCGTGCAAGGAAATCTTCACTTATTTACCACAAGAAATTTGTGATAGCTAAGTTAGATTCGGTGCTAATAAAGAGGAAGGAGTTGAATACGAAGATGACTGTTGCTGACATTAAAAAAGAGATGGCAATATAGAATATCTGGAGATTGGTTAATAACACCAGTAAAGTGGCTTGTGTAGGTCCGAGTGCGACTTGAAATTGAGAGAGAAGCTTTTGATATGATTCCAGAGAAGTGTTTCCAACTAAAAAGATTGATCATTCTTCCTTGTACTGAAGCCGGAGAGGACTGGTACCTGAGAGATCACTTGTTATAGAGAAACTCTGTGTCTTTACCACCTATCGCAACAAGCCTAGAAACTCTTATTCGCTGCACAATTGGTATTTTCTCGTATGCGCAGGCACTTTTTTCACATGTAAATCTCACTTCAGCAAAATTCGACATTGGATGCATAAAACAACTACCAGGTAAACCTCAATATTATTCGAAACGAAGCAATTCTGACAAGGGTTAGTCCAAAAGGCACATCTAAAGTTTCTTCGACACTTAATGCTCTGCTTCATGATCGTATAATTGTCTGAAACAATTGAAGTGGCAAACCATTCACACGACTTAAGGGAGAACACCATAAGCCACGCAACAAAAAGTATGGTTCCCCTCTCTGATTTCAACCTGGAACTTTTACCGACAGTTTGGCGCTACACTAAATAGCACATAATTATGTTCAAATCCCTCTGCAAGCACAGAAGTATAATGCAATAAAAAATATGGCAGCATTATCCAGATCGGCTTGTTCCAGTATCACATTGACTGTCATAGGTCATTGGAATGAGTATGCATGTAAAGAAAGACGAGCAGGACCACATAGAAAAAGCACCATACCATTACTATGATGAGCATACAACGTACATGGATAATTGGCACATTGAGGGTCCAAACCAAGAACATAAACCATCTATCTGCTGAAACCTATAAGTCCTGGAACCGAATCAAAACAAGAAAAAGCACTGG
>JAGVVM010004164.1:0-13233 GCA_019149425.1 Psidium friedrichsthalianum
CCTCTCCCCCCCCATAAGCCAGTAGCACATAGCGCCATAAACCACCCCTCTTACAGAAACCCTACCCACGCCCGCTCAAGAGAGAGAGAATGCAGATATGTAAACTTGATTTACCGAATGAGGGAGACCCTCGTACGGATCTCAATCTAGAAATACAAAGAGTGAGGGGTTATAAAGATATTTAATGCGATCACCAACATGAGAGAAGGAAAGAGACTCTCTAAACTTGCAGGGAGCTACTATCCTGATATGTCTAACAATATCGTAAGTTATTTTTGACCACATGATTTCTCAAACTAACCACCAAACTTAGCAATTCAAGCCTATAATAAAGCGATCACGACCTCAGCTTACCGTCCAATTCACACATTGATCACCATACTCCATCCTCAATAACCCAAAAAAAAAAAAAAATCATCAATCTTGTGCATGTGATTGTGTTTATACGGGATTGACTGTAACTTATGCTACTTATTTAGGAAATCCATTGATCACTACTTAAGTATTTGATGATTGTTTCTGCTTATGAGAGTATAGCAAGGCGATCAAAAAGTGGAATGGACGATATGTCGAATGGTGAAAGTCAAGCCTACAAGTAAGCAAGGCTAATTAAGGTTTACTTCTAGGCTCGAAATGTTGGGGTTTGTGGTTAGTCTTGTATGACTAATTGTGGATATGGAATTATGATGAGGCGATTGACATTTGGGGATTATATTCTTGAATCTTTGTTGTATATTGATGATTTTAGTTATTGATTGTAATGGAAAAGCCCTGGTTGATGATGTGACGTCTGCAAGGAGGCGAACAAGGATTGTGAAGTGTTAGGCGTGTATTTGAGCTTGTGCTTTAGGGGGTAGTTATTCATTTTGGATGATGGGCTAGTTTGATTTTATATTATTGACTCATTATGAAAAGGTGACCAAGAAAGAGAGGTTAGCGTGAATCATAGGTCATTGATCTTTGATGATGAGTTGGTTGCTTATGGTTTTAGAATGTTCAATTTAAGGTAAGGAACAAGATACCTAATAACTGTGAGACTTGGTATGGGACAAGTCGAGCAGGACTCTTTGTAGGGTGTGTGACTTGGGGGCGAACCAGGCAAAGGCTGATGGACCTGTAACTACCCAATCTGATGAAGATGGGGAGTGATTGCCAAGACAACATGTCTAGTGCAAAGTACGGCTCCTAGAAGGCTTCTAAGATGGCAAGGAGTAGGAATGAGCCAAGTCATACATTAAAAAGGTAAGTGAGGTATTGGCCAAGTCGAAATGGAATTGGCATTATGAATTGAAAGATGTGTAATACATCCTAAATGATGATGGACGATCTGCCTAGTTGGATATAGTAAACATCGTAAGTCCATTAGTAACGCCATATGGATTGGCGAATTGTGTAAACAAATTTGAGTTGTTTGAAATGGGGAAATGTGAATTGACGATTAGGTACCCAAGTTAATGGCACAATGGTGTTGCCAGTTGAACTATGGACTATTAAGGGTGGGAATAACCACAAGTAAAGATTAAGATTGTGATATGTAGCGATTGAATAAATAAGTGATCAGAAGTGGCGCTGTGAAAGTGTAGGAAGGCCGCATAGCAAAATGAGATAGTGACCTTAAGGCTCTCGCATTTTGATAAGGAGGGAGCAAAGTCGAAATTTCCTCGAAATTTCATAAGGTGAGGAGAATTATAACGACTCGAATTTTCTAGTTGCTTAAGTTATGAGTGGGTTAGTGCTCATCAGACTCGAGTTTATAGCAAAAGCGCTTTGAGGGATTATTAAAGTGTTTTCATGTGGTGGATTACTAGTTAGAAGATATATTTTGGATACAACAATTTATGGGACCATTAGTGGATTTTTATTTGAACATTTGTGCACAACATCAGTCCCAACGCAAAGCTTGTTTCACAGTTACACATTCTACTTTAATCTTATATATATATATATATATATATATATATATATGGGGAAGCATGCAGAAACTTGATAAATAAAAAATAATCAGCTGCCATACAAAAATACAAGTGCATGGAAACAAATGACAGGCATGCCTATAGGGTATGGCCTCAATTGGTTTACTAACCTGTAGCTGATAGATAATCAAAATACCGCACACATATCATAGAACATATGATGTCATATATAGCATTAGCTAATTATGTACATTAGCTATTTTCAAATAACCGTGTACCTTGGAAGGATTACAAAAAGGACATTTACTCCCAAATACTACAACCGCCACCATCGGAGCACTCCAATGCCACCATCACTCCCGTCATCATATCTACACATCTCACGACACTAGTCAAAAAGTAGCTATCGTGCTAATACCTGCTTAAAAGCCTACCTGTACGACGGTTCCTCCATCATACCCAACTGGGGACCACCACCACCTGAACTCACAAATGGAATCGGTCTAGAGAGGCGTCCATCATCAAGCTTCTCAACCATTACCCAGAATCGGTACGTGATGACCCTACTCAATCCTACAGCCACCACCCATGTGGTCTTAAGCCTCACAAAGCATGTAGTGAAGCCGCCTAGACCGGTGATATCCTCCCAACTCTGCATATGGTCGATAGGAGCACCGTAGAGGAAACTTGGGGTCGCAGGCAAGGTTGGCATTGCTATATAATTGAGAAAGAGGTAAGAACCATAGGAATGAATATGAAAACTTAAAGTAGAAATACTAATCCCAACAACTAAACCAATCATTCTACTAAGGTGAAAAGACAGGATGCATTCCGACAAAATGCTATTGATTTTAGGAGGACTTTAGTGAGGAGAATGACAAACCTACTCATGATCTACTAAGAAGGAAAGAAGCTTGATATTGTTTGAATCCAATTTGTGAGAAGGCCTTCTTTGTCATCTAGTTGAGAGAGTTCCCCCATTGAAAGACGAAAAAGAGATCCAGTTTTTTCTACTTGTGGTGTGAATGACCCGAACAAGTAGATGTCTAGCTAATCAGAGAGTTGTTGCACAGCGCCCAGGGGCTTCCATGCTAGGAAAGAGAATCACTCAATAGTGGTAGTGCCAATTCGATTGGAGATCTTTGTCCCAATTCGAAGATTCCAATTCGATTTCTCCTGATCCAGCTTCCATACTTTCATATGAGTAAGCAAAATGATCGCACAAAAGAAACTGGGCTTGTAAGCATGGTAATTTCCCTCTTAAGTCAGGAAATAAAAGAGAACAAGGCATGAATTATGCAGTGATGTCCACATGTGAATTAAATGATTTAAAGCAATGTGCATCATTACTACAGAAAGCTTACGGGAGTTCAGGATATATTTTGAATTACTCCCTATGCAAGTTTCCTTAAATAGACAAGGGTATCCCAGGATCATGCCTCCTTTCATCCCTTTTGTAAATCATCAGGCGATGAAAAGGAGGACATCTTAGCTTGCTTACAAGCCTTGCCAACTATAATAGTTGTGGCCATGGCCCGAAGGAGCCTTAAGCACTTGTACAATGCTCAAGTCAGGGCACCATCCTACTCGTTGCCCAATCTCATGAAGTAAGGGATGACTAATACCAGCCAATAGCGAGGCATGACAAACACATCAACTTGAGAGAGCTTAACCATATAGTTTTCCATCAGATATACAAATTTTGAGATACATTAGATAATTTCCCAAGCAAACAATCAACCGGCGCATTCAGCTATTTGTTCTTGACTACCGTGACCTCCTAACATCACTTTGTGCCCTAAACTTATCATAAATGAATTCGGATGCACGATCGCACATATGAAACGCTAGGCCAAACCATCTATTTCGCGTCAACTTCAATACCTAGTTGTCTATAGTCACAGTGATTAATGAAATCATCACGTAAGGTAAAGAAGGGTATAAACCCTCCTATAGGATTCTCAACCAACTTATCCTCCTCGGCACAACTTGGATTCCCTTATTGTAATAGCATCCACGACTATCAAGTCTCGGAGTCACGCCGAGCCATTACAACCTGAAGCTTACAGTCCCTTCATGAAAATCACATAGGAGGACAAGGATGGTCCAACCCTTCTCAAGGGTTTCTCGGCCGTCCATGCTGTTACCACGCCATCCCCAATCTCCACTACTCCCTAGGACATTGGCAACGATCGGCTACCACGCATGATTGACCCATGGCCGTAAGGTTCCAATTCATTTACCGAGACCAACATGCGTTGCCACCCACCGAGCCACACCGTCACACTCCACTTTCGATATTGCCTCCAAACAACCGAACCAACGGACTCATCCCCAGCTAATGATCAATTTAGTGGAGGAAGTTAGAATGCTACTAGCCTGGGATTGCACGCGGAGAAGAAGCGAGTAAGAACAACGAAAGTTGAAGCTCGGCCTTCAATTTTCTTTTCTTCTCAGCGTCATGTGGAACACCAGGCACTGGCAAGAGGCTGGCGACAATGTCAACGGCGGAGTTGCACAGTGGAGGGGGAGCTGTCCCCGTCGCTGGCTGCTGCGGTTGCTGGTAGTCGCCCAACCGGATGAAGAGAGCTCGGGCGATCCCACTGAAGAGCGCCAACGAGAGAAAACGAGAAGGAGGTCGTCCATGAGTGAAATGAAAATGGGGGACAGGAGATATTGGGGGAATCGGTGGAGGAGGTGGGATTGTTGCCACGTGGAGCGGCAGTTGGCATTCAACGCCACTTGTCATCCACGGCCACTAGGTGGCAATGAGAGAAAGGTGAGGTGGAGATAGCGAGGCGGTTTCAAGGGTTCACGGTTGAATCGCGAATCAAATTCGCACTAGATCATTACTCCGTTACAATCCCATAATTTCAGTATTTTTTTTTCGGTTCCTAACAATTTATCCACATATTTTCAATTTACACAGAAAGGAGTGGCAGAACAAACCCTGGTGGTGCAAATTTCTTGGTGTTTATACACTAGACTTCAAAATCTTTACATGGTTTAAATCATTTCAGACCCTAAATTTTGCAAGACATAATAGAAAATCCATACGTATGGTCGCTCAAGCTGGCTAAGATACCACTATAGAAGCAAATTGGTTGAATGATCGGAGCCAAAAGCATGAGGGTCACTTTTTTTCACTTTCGTATGTTAGGTCTTGGGCACAAATTAAATCAAATCAAGTATTTGCGTGTTGCTTCAACACAAATGTAAGACCAGGGTCTCGACAGTCGGCACATAATCATGTGGTATCTACATACAGTGACGATGTGACTAGTTATTTTGTAACTCGTATTATGCCGTAATGAAATATTGTGCTGGAGTGAAGTCTCGTGCACATAGATGAAAGTGAATATGGCAGCGTCAATTTATACATCTTTCGTGTGTTTCAAGTATATTGATATAAAAATTTATGTGAGGCAATATCATTCAGAAAGAAAAATTTCCCGCAAAATTTAGTACTATTAACAGTATTCTTGCAAACCTCGACAATTGTGACTATTTGGTATGCAAATGGTTAAGAAATAGCAATTTATTTATTTTTTTCTTGGAGAATGATCTTATTACAGTTTCAAAACTATCAGTAGCGTCTACTAGACACAACATACGAGAGTGATTCATCCACTAAAGAAGAAGAAGATGACGACAATGATGACGACGACGACGACGAACCAGTTGAATTTCTCTATTTTCATAAGTATAAATCACGTTTTATAGCAAAACTAATTAAAGAATTTGTGGGAAGACCACTACTCACTACGAACTAATTTTACCTACACAAACCAGCTATATCATCAAATGAGATGGATTCTAAGAAAATGATGCTGCAAGTATCATAATTTTCATACGATGCTCACTTGAGTGTTATAAATTTTTTTTTTCCAATCACTTGAATGTGTCATCACTTGAGTGCCATAATTTTTTAAAAACGTTCATCATAAGTGTTATTTCATGTCAAATTTTTGGCACTTAGGTAAACAATTTAAAAAAAATTGGTGCTTAAGTGATCAATTGAAAGTAATGACACTCAATTGAATGCTTTTATAGAAGATACGACACTTAAGAGATAAATAATAATAATAATAATAATAATAATAATAATAATAATAATAATAAGGAACTGAAATGACGGTGAACGAAATTTGTGGCACTTTTAGCTTCCTTATCCCGATGGATTCATTATAAAGTCTGAGGATACCAAACATGAACCACCCAAATCCACTATTCACCAATGAAATCCACTATTAACCACCCAAATCCACGATTAATCAATGACATCCGCAAGTGATGGCGATATTATGAATAAAAAAGTATTTATGAAATCAAATCTCACGTAATAACTATGATGAAAGACCAAATAGGGTTGAGGGAGCTCCTTCAATATGTTATTACAGCGGTTCCAATTGGAACGTTTGCCTTAACCTAACTACCTAAACATCGAAATTTAATTTCTCAGAGTTAATTTTTACAAAGCAAAGGAATTTTATTCGATAATCTGGGTAGTGCAAAAAAATTATGTTCTTCATCTCGCATTCTTGCCATCAACTCGTTGTATCGCCTAATAATTGCTATTACTACATTTGAGATTTTTGTTTGTTCTTTAATTAATACAATTTATCTATATTGGATAAACAGTAAATATGTTTTGTGGTGAATTAAAAAACAAACAGAGAGTAGGTTTTTCCATTGAAATGTCATCAGTAAATAAATATTTTTTTTTTTGTATCGAAGGTGTCCTGGCCAGGGTCCATACGAAACGTGCACCTCGACTAATCCTTTGGGAGGGCTAGCACAACATCCCACCGCCATGACCCTCTGCTTAAATCATCGGCTCCAAGGTTTGAACCAATAAATGTTTTTTTCTCAGTAAATAAATGTTTTTTTTTGGTAAGGTAGTAAATAAATGTTTTTTTTTGGTAAATAAATGTTTTTTTTTGGCAGAAGCCATAAATGTTTTTTTTTTTTTTGATAACCGGGGTGTCCAGCCGTGTCGGCGAGCTTACGCTCACACCGACGGCGACCGACTAATCCCCGGGGAGGCACCGCAGGACCCCACCACCAGGCAGAAGCCATAAATGTTCTACTCTTGTTAGTTCTATAAAGTTCATTTTGACTATATAGCTTACGGCCAAAGGTGTAAATGAAGTAATAAAATAGATAAAACATGAAATTACCATTTAGGCATGACAAGCGTCATCTAGTGCAATTGATGATAAATAAACATTTAATATTTAACCTTTTCAGCATTGCGTATCTGAAGAACTTTTATTGACGTTACATTTCCTTTGAAAAACCTAATCTTTCATCTTCTCTTCATATATATATATATATATATATATATATATATATATATATATGTGTGTTTACTAAATATAGAAGCTAGCATCATTTAATATAAATCATCTCCCCTTTATATAATAAACGGGAAAATTAATAATATCTAAATATTTTTTTTTTTGGGCTCAAGGTGATGATCTCGGTTCATATTTGTATTAGATTAGGTATTCTCTTTTCATGTAGATAGACAACAAGCGTTAGAAATTAATATTCTTGGAACAATTTTGATCCAATTTCGTTCTTTCAAAAGCATATACAAACAAACAAGAAATGGGATGAGAGGCAACATTGAAATTTCGAAAGAAATATGAGCAAATCTTCCCTTGACCTGACGTTGTTAAAGGACTTCGATAAATTCAAATCTAATTTGAAAGATTAGCAATTTTCCTGGGAAGATTGAGTAATTGAATGAGCAGAGCAGCAGGTTTTCATATGGGCTTGCCAAGTACTCAGGATAATAAATAGAAAACTATGCATTGCATTACTATAAGAATAAAAAATTAAGTAGTTAAAAAATAACAAGAAACGAAAAAATGATCCTCACAACTGCAAAATCGATAAACAACTCACCCACAAATTCCACATTTAATAGACGTACATTGAAACACATTTAACGACAAAATTTAGCACACATTCAAATACAGTCCCATTATATAGATGACAATCCCATAGGGCTTTTTGTAATTTTTTTGCTTATGGTCACTTAATGTTGGATCAAATATTTAAGCGTTTTGCAGTTCTGCTTCAGCCGTCTTTTCCTCGTTCTCGCCGGTCAAATCCTCCAAGGATTTGCCCTTCGATTCAGGAACCAAGAGAGTCAACAACATCCCAGCAAAGTTTATGACTCCAAGCATGATCAAGGAGTTCTTCACTCCGATGCCGGGAGGGTATCCAGCGTCGGTCTTTGCCGGGTCCTTGTTTTGCGCTGCGTACAAGAACCCGAATGCACCGACGATCGCCCCAGCCTTCCCAGCCGCTGCCGAGATCCATGGCAGGTTGACCGCAACCTTGCCGGAAAGATCTCGGCCGGCACCACAAACGTCGTCGCGTTTGGCCCGAAGTTGGCGAAGAAGAAGGTGAATGAGTAGAGGACCACAAAGCTGATGTGGTTGTCCTTTTTCGTCCAATGATTGTATGGCAGCGCAAGTGCGAACATGAATACCGTCATGAAAGCGAAGCCCATGATTTGGATGAAGAACCGGCCGAGGATGTCGATGAAAGCCACGGTGAACCAGTACCCTGGCACCGTGCTGCATAGGGCGATGAGAGTTTGCGCCCTTGCGATCTTGTACACTTCGTGGATCGCGTTCATCGTTTTAGCTGGCGGGATCCAACCGATCGCGGTGAAGATGTCCTTCTGGAAGAGGTTTTGGCTGTAGAAGGCGATGTCCAGTAGGAACCAAGTGCTAGCTGTGCCGACGAGATGAAGGCCATGGCGGCGGGCGAATTCCTTCGAGAACAAGCCATAGGATTTTTTCTGGCGGGCGAGCCGATCTACCTTTCTTGGTCAGCTTCAATATCTACTTGCAGTACCTGTCACAGATGTTAAATAAAATTACCTGGTGTGATTGAACATGCCAACTACTCTCAGTACTCTGCATGCTGTTGACTGATTAAATGAGCACCCATTTGATGTTTTCTACGTCATTTCAAAGATCTATTCTTGGTCAGAACGACAATTCTCAACACAACATGAAAACACGACTCCAATATATGAATTTATAGAGAGACACCAACTCGACATGACTTGATTAGAAACTTATCTGAAATGACATGTTTACACTCATAATAATGGAAAACACTCCATAATCACGGTGGATTATTTTGTGATGACCCGCTAATCGCCAGCCTAATTTTAGGAGGCTATCGAGAGTAAAAGCTAAGCCTAATGAGAAGTTAAACTACCTTGGACATGTCTGCAGCAGCCTGCTTTGCATTCCTGGCCACTAGTGCGGTGTAACGGGCGGTTTCTGGCATCTTCATCCGCCAGTAGTAGGTAAGCGCGGCCGGGAGAGCTCCGAACATCAGGATTATTCGCCAGACGTAGTCAGCTTGGTGCACGGTGGAGCCGATAGAATCTACCTCGTATGTAGGAGCCTTGTATTTGTGGTCAAAGGCGCTTGCCACAATGAGAGCAACCAACCCGCCACCGAGAATCCCGAAACCCTGCATGGCGAAAACTGCCGCGATGAAAGCCCCGCGAGTCTTCTTGTTTGCATATTCAGACATGATGGTAGCAGAAAGAGGATAGTCGCCGCCAATTCCGAAACCGAGCCAGAACCTGAAGAAACAGAGGGTTGCGACGACGCCCTTAGCCGAATCCCCGAACGAAAGTCCCGACCCAATGGAGCAACCACCATCAGAATTAGGGTTAAGCCGTAGACACGCTTCCGCCCCATTTTGTCGCCGAGCCAGCCGAAGAAGAGCTGGCCCGCCAGAGTGCCGCAGAATGCACGCCATTGATGGCAGCAGAAACGTTCGGAGGCAAAGACCCGGGTTTCGGTCACCGTCCACATGATAATATATGCGCCGAGGAGTTTGGTGACAAGGGAGATGCAAAACAGGTCGTACGCGTCGGTGAAGAATCCCATTCCGGCAATGACGATGGCGGTGAAATGGTACAATTGCGTCTTCGCGACGTCGAGTGCGTTAAGCACTACCAGTTGATTCCCAGCCATGGATTGACGCGTCTATATGTAAATTGCAGTCGAAGTTATTGTCAAAATGTATAACCCGAGGACGACTTCGAAAAATTTTGCACGTTTTGTCTGGCATAAGTCTATTTCGATCCGCGAGTTCCAAGTCGAAAAGATAGCTTTACAAATTCCATAAGATGTTTTCTTTAATAGGGGCTATTGCAGCATGTTTAACTAAGCATCAATTACGGGAAAAATCAAATGTCATAATTTATAATCCTAGAACATTGCTTTGAGCATAAACTAGGACTTTCTTTTTGGTCAAAACATAAACTAGGACTAACTGCGACATGATTAGTGACGTGCCGCATCGATAATTTCGCCAAAATAGTTTTCTAAGGGACATGATGAGCATATGAGATAAATAGAAAATATTTAATTAATATTGAGGCGTTATATGCATGCCAAAAATGGGGGAAAAGATGAAAAATTTGCCAATCTACGCACAAAATCATGACAAAACATCTTCAAAAATCTTCGAATGGACATCAATATGAGAATAAGAAAGAAAGTATGCTGTTCACAATCCGAATTCAATGAGAGATTCACCTGCTTCCCCAGGCAGTAAAACCCTCTGTGGCAGAGGCAGGCGAAGCACTGAAGAAGAAGAAGAAGATAATGATGGAAGCTGAAGTGAAGTGTCACCTATTTATGTGATTAATTGAGTATCTTTAGGGCATATACCCTCTCATGTAGTTGTGTCAATCTCTATTAAATAATCTATATATGTGATTAATCTATAAAATAATCTCTCCTGTATATCTGATTAATTGAATATCTTTAGGGCGTATACCCTCTCATGTATATGTGTCAATGTCTATTAAATAATCTATATGTGATTAATCTATAAAATAATTCTCCTGTATATGTGATTATTTTAGTATCTTTAGGGCATATACCCTCTCCTGTATATGTGTCAATCTCTATTAAATAATCTATGTCAACTCTATTCGGACTTGTTCTTTCCCGTCCAGTTTTCCATTGGGGTTTTCGAGCTGGCCCTTTCATAAATATGACAAGTAGTGCTTTCTACTTCATTAGGAAAATAATTGCTTGGGCATGTAAGGATTTATTTGGGTGTCCATGTAACCCCGTCTGTTGGATGTTTGAATCATTCATTGGAGCATTATCTATGTCATAGAGATATCGCGTGTCATCTTGATGTCACAATTGATATCCAAAAATATTTTATTATTCGTCTATTTTAGTAAAATTTCAAATTTAAACATGAATTGATCATCCGTGTATAGACATCTTGTGTACCATCTATTCTCATCCTCTCAGTGTTCTTTCTTCTACCCTTTTCCTCATTTCTTCTGTGGAAACGATTCGAATTCATTCGATCGGGTGGACGGGAACCAAATGGTTGACATGAGAATTGATCTTTCGCATGTAATGACATCACATGTGACGCCGACTCGATCATGCTCAAGTTAAAGAGTTGACATTACAAAAGTCAACCGTTGCCCTGCGATCAATAATTGCACCAATGTCATAACTATTCGTTTGAATAGCTATTTATTCCCAATAATCAAGAATCTGTCATAAATCCATGCAGATCTACCAATATTAAGCACGAGTCAATGGAGGAATTACAGAAAAGTCTAAGGGAAAATTGGAGAACAAAAATGATTGACAGCCTCATCATCCGGGTAGCATTCTTACCAAGATTGGAGAGTTGGTATTAAAGAGAAAATGGGAACATGTCAATATAATTGATTAAATTGTTTATTTGAGTTCTTCCGTTTCAAACTCATCAGCATAACCTAATCAAGCTAAATGAAAAGGGGGAAAAAGAAGACCGACATGGCATCAGTTTCCGCTAGAAAATCGTGCAGCGACGGAACTTATATTGGCAATTTCTTTGTTGGGTAGTAAAAAATCTTGTGCAAGAATTTCTGAGTATCCATGTGTTAGATTGAAAATTATTTCATAAGAAATAATCTGGAGTTAGAATTGTGGGATCATTTAGGTGTAATTGTAGGTTAAAAGAATATTGATATTTTTTCAAAGAATCAAGTGTGGTTTTAATTTCCATTGTGCTGCTTGATGTACAGTGAAATCTTGTGTTGCTTTCTCATGGATGTATGCTTGATCGATTAAACCACGTAAATCGGATACTTGGTATTTCTTTACTATGTTTATTATTGTGTTTCTGCAACTGCAACAAATCCAATATTTAATGGGTAATGTCATCAAATCGTCAACTTTTACATGCATTTCATGCTGCGGGAGAACGCTGATGTAGCAAGGATTAATTTGTGAGGTTCAAAGGGACTTTCATTTTCTAATATCTTCTCTTAAACATGGAGTTGCTCACACTTTCCAAAACAATTAATGTAAAATTCATTGCTTAGGATAATTGAGTTCTAAAATTTTAAAAAACACTTAAGTCACAAAAGTTATCAAATTGATACAATTAAGGCTCGGTTTGTTTTGTGGAAAATAAATTTCAAAAAAATGTTTTCTGGATTTTCCGGAGTTTGGTTCGCAAAAAATAAGCTAGTCAAGGAAACATTTTCCTCCCATAAAAGACGTTCTTCAAAAGTGGAGGAAAACATTTGTCATCATATTTACTCCCTCAACTCCTTTATATCTTTTTCTTTTTCATTAATTTAAAAAAAATTAAATTTCTTAATTTTATGTAAAAAAATTTAAAATTTAATTTTATTATTTTGTTATTTTTAAATTATTCTTTTCCTTTTTTTTTTCCTTTTTTTTTCTTCTTTTCTTTTCTTTCTCTCTCCCTCACAGCCGCTCACCCAGGCCGCAAGCTCGGGCCTTGCAGATTGGGGAGGTTTTTTAGTAAAAATAATAAAAATTTGAATTTTTTTGGTAATTTTTCCTAGGAAAGTCAATCTCTTGCCAATTGATAGAAATTACTTTCCAGTTTATTTGTAAGTCTTAGCCTAGACACCTAAAAATATCCACATTTTTTAGGAAAATGGCTTTCCAAAAAATATTTATTGAAAATGCCAAATTTTTTTGCGAACAAATGGAGTTTAAGTCCATTTATTAACTCCGCTCATTTGACAAATGAAAAATATTGACATGATTTACTTTTTACTTTCTCTATTCTACGCACCCATTATATCAATGAAAGTGCAACAATGACCAAATAATGTCGTTTGCCTCCTAATTTTTGTTAGTACAACAAAGGAGGTTTTTTTTTTTTCACGTTGTAACAAAGGAGTTGAAAAAGTCCAAAAGAAAAACATGCTCCCAAAGAGAAGAGAGATAATGCCATAGGAGACTCGAGGGTGGTCGCCTCCTAGTCGGAA
>JAGVVM010004165.1:0-34049 GCA_019149425.1 Psidium friedrichsthalianum
CCGAATGATTGGGAAGCACGACTCGAAACATGAGGGGCAAGAAGATACACAATAGTGTTTACCCAACTGACACATTTCACAATTAAATTAAAGACCTGGCGTAAACATAAAAGGAAAACGTCAGAGTACGTCTACTGATGATGAGTGACCAAGATGACCAAAGCAACAATGTAATCGATAAGAATCATTCATAGCTTTATTCTATTTTGTTGTTGTAGTAGTAACAATAATCTTAGGTTCTAGGATGTACAATCCACTAGCCTCACGCCCATCACCTATTCGACGCCCAATCTTTCGATCCTGAAGAAAACACGAAGATGAAGAAAGATAATATCGCAATCAAGATCACAAGTAATAGAACTAATAGATAATAGATTGTAAGGTAAGCATGGGATATGGTAATAAAAAAGGTAAAGAGACAGAAAAACTCAATGATACACAACATGTACCAGTTACTTTGGACTAAGAACCATCTGCCAATGTGACTGATATAAAAGGAAATAAACGAGGTGGACGTGAGAAGATGAGAATCACCGGTCATATGATGAGTGGCACCTAAATCAATAATCCAAAATGAGGAGCAGATATCCTAGAAAATAGACAAGTAGGATCATTATGTTGTGCTAAAGTAGCAGTGGGACTAAAGACACCACTACTCACACTTGTCGTGCTCTGACCAAATAATCATATTCTGCACGAGCCAAGTTTACTGTAACCTATCTAGAAGAGGGTTCAGGTGAGATAGTCCAAGGCTTAGTATCAATAGAGGCATGTAGACCCCATAGCTTAGGATCGAGGTCATAATAATAATCGATAGTATGCTCAGAAAGCTGGCAATGAATACAAAAAGGTTACCTCATCAACCACCACGAGCTCCTCTAGAAGCATTATTACCGCCACCACAGACGACAACTTAGCCTTACAATCCACGACCACTACCATAGTAAGAGTTGTTAGAACTTCAATGTGTCACAACCATTACCAACCTTATACGATCATGAGCCCCCTACCTGAGCCACCTGACTCCACAAGCACCATAGCACTATTGTCTGACATTGCTGAAGTTTGGGATTAGGCGTGTAACGAGCAGCCCGAGAATAATTCTTCAATGGAAGGGAGAATTCTCTAAAATGTAATTTCTTGTTGAAGTGCATTGTGATCTAGACCAAACCTGCGAAGAAAGAGCACGGTCATCATACCCGCTTCTCATTGTTGGCATTTGAGTAACTATGGTAGCCGGGTGGAAAATAAGACTTGAGGCGCTGATAGAAAGATGCAAAACGAGCATAATACTTTGCCAACCCAGCATCACCAATTTTGGCTTCAAATAAACCTCTCACATATTATAAACTCGATTCATATTATTCTGTCCAGAAAATAGTAAAGCGCACTTCGTCCATACCTTGCGAGCCATCGCATAATCTATGAAAATATAGCAAATAGATTCAACCATACTTCCCTATAACAATGTACGCAAAGTTGCATCAACGACCTTTCATTCTTCTAGACTTGCTAAATCTTCAAGTGATTCTCCTTCAAGACATCTAGACTGACGATTGAAATAAACAAAGTTTTAAAGGGTCATTGACTAAGAAGGATAATTGGTACCATCCAGCTTGAATCAAGGTATTATGTAAACTTGTTATACTATGATATGGACCAAAAGTTCCTAAACTCGAAGAAGCACTTAGGGGAACCAACCCCAAAACACTAGATGGAGAGCTTGATGAATCAGTGGGTGTCTCCTCAAATCACTAAACAAATTCACGTCAAAGAATTACTAAGAACTTTGACCTATATGTAATCAATTAACACACCACCCACTATATCACTTTTTCAAGTATCCACAAATCTCAATACCTACACATATTACTTCCAAACTCAAAAGACTAAATTCAGAAACCCACTATCATCACATTAAATTCAACAGTCACACCATTCACTACAGCTTTCCACAAAATCCAAAGGTTCGCTAGGATCTACCTCTATGCTTAATCATCAAAAGTTAACTTCCTGAGCAAGATAATTAGAAGTAGTGGCCACACACTTCCCTATAGCTTTTTTTTTAAAACCAAATCCCAGGTTCCTACACAAATCCCAATAGCCACACCACAATACCAGTGTAGTGCCTTAAAACGCTACCTCAAAACTTACTCAATACTCGCTCTCTTCTTAATCTTTTAGAGTTATAGATGGCGCATGCGGAAGACTTAACATAAAATAAGTGCATACAAAAGATACGGCAGGCATAACGCTTAAAGGTTTGGTTTTACTCATAGGGTTTATAATCCTGTTAAAACACACCATCAACAAGCAATAGACTTAGGAAAGAATGGGTTTATACATATACATATACCATTTGGAAGGTTCTTTATAAAAGTGCAAACATTAATAACTACAATGACTACTTTCATTCTATCGGCATAATCCACAAATTTTGCCTTTACCACCTTCTTCAGGGCTAAGTCCCACTTCTTACTTGAGTATCTAAAAAGACAGATCCCAAACGAGGGTGAGCTAAAACGGCTCAACAGCTAAAACATCTAGCCAAACGACTAAACCCTCCAATGCACCATTCATTCGAGCAAAACAGTCAAACACAACCATAAAAAAAAATAAACAACAACGACATCAAAGCAAGCATCAACTAATATTGATGAAAAGCAACTTGTACCAACAGCTCAAATCAAAAGCACAACCATAAAGGTCTCGGTTAGTCAGGACCGTCTTGGAATCAATATTTAAACTACCAAATTTCACCAATTACCCCTCTCAAGATCCATAGAAGACCTCCACCTTAGCTCAATCCTCATCTCACGTTCTTACCAAACACGAGCCAAGTACTTTATTCGAAATTTTTGGTCCTCCGGGGCCACAGCAATACACTCACGTGAACAAGACTAATTAAGCAGAACAAATGAGGTAATTAAACCTCCTTCCATCTTAAACTCACGGCCAAAACACCCACTTATGGATCCCAAATTCAATTCCACCCAAATCAGCTGCAGTCTAAACAATCTAGTCACATATTTCAACTATCCATAGTCAAAGGCACTAACGCAAGTTATGGATCGATTGTATAATAGCGTTCACCCCTCCATACACCAAAACTCTCCCAATTCATACAATTTTCAAAAGACACAACTCACTCCAACAAATGAAAAATTGGAAAAGCTAGTGGTCAGGGTAAAAGAGTTACTTGCCTTAGGAACACATACGAAGAAGAACGACATCTAAATCACGCCGGACGAACTGCGGGTCTCCACTGACCAACTTATGTTCTTCCCAAACCCACAAAAATCCAGAGATTTCTTTGATTATCAACCTTCATATTGAATAGGCCTCGATCTTACGGTCGTGTAGGAGAAAACATAGCTCTATTCGTCCTCCAGATGAGCTCAAACGAACGATTTCTTCTTGGGCGCACGTAAAAAACCAAGAAGAGAGGGAGCTCGAGATGGGGAAGTTGTCCACAAAAATGAAGAGGAAAATGAGGGAGAAAGGGAGCCGAGAGAGCGAGAGTGAAGAGTGAGGAGTGAACAGAGAGTCTTGGCCTTTGATTGGATGAAGCTTCCTTTGAAAGCCTTAAACCATTCATAAATAGTGATATAGTGGGGTGGTTGATGGTGGTTGAAGAGTGATTGACTTGACTTGAAGAATTGACCTTGAGTTGATGTGCATTAATGAAACGAGGCCCATGATCAAGTCAATATTAATGATATCTGACTTATATGAATAATATCCAGGGGCATTTCGATCATTTAGAATTTTTGGACTAGTTGGACATTTGGCTCAGGCTACCGAAGCAATTGCGTTCAAGCTTAGGCTTGGGCGCAAATGGTATCAACGCTTCAATTCAACGGCTCAATTTCCTCTGCTCAACGCCTCAGGATTTTCCAAATCCTTTTTCGGGCTAAATATAATTACGTCTAACTATTGTCCTTTAAACCTTGAAAATTCAATATTATTTATTTTATAAATGTCCGAATTTCACGATATCACAAATCTCCCCTCCTTAAGAAGTTTTGTCCCCGAAACTTGCCATTTACTTCTCTTCATCAAATGCAATACCCTTATAGTAATTATCTCGCTCGACTATGTAGCCTTATTATGCTTTCACTGCGCACTCTAATCACTTGTCTTCCTTAATCGTCACATCTCGCAATTCCATAATGCCATGAATTCATAATTCCACTACGAACCTTTCAATTTTATTTTCATCACTTCGCTAATTGCTTATTCTCTAGGAATCAACACATCTTACAATCTTGACCGTTCAAAGGAGTCCTCATCGACTCAAATACTCACAGATCTATCTAGCAATACTAGCATGTGGTTCACTAACAATTTCCTATGGACAAGTCTAGCTCATTTTTCACACTCGTCAATCCCCATGGCGTCATTCAAGATCATAATATCTATCTCATTTCACCAAACAGAGTGTCCATTATCACTCAGGATGTAACACATTTCAGCCATTTCTCGATGCCTATTTCACATGCCATGCCCAAGATTTTGTTAGTTACGATCTTTTAAACAAAACATATTTCACACCCCACCATAACACTGTTGAATCATTGGCCGGCTAGCTCATGTAGGTCTCATCACAAATCAAGACAACACTAATCACACAGCAGGAGCCCTCTTCGATCACAATGGAGGCACAAAACAAATGCTTGAGTTTCACCAACATCCACAAAGCATTCAGGCTTTCCTCATATGCAATGTTATGCATTTTTCTAAAATATTTTTTTTAGAACCAATTTTAATGCAATGTATCTTTCCAAGGCAAGTCGGACTTAGCCCGATACCCAGACCCTCTTTTTTCGATGTATGACTTGGTTTATTCTTGCCCCCATCGCCATCTCAGAAGCCTGCCAGAAGCCGCTCCTTGTCCGAGCCTTTTTGCCCCGGCATTACTCCCCGCCCTCATTAGATCGGGTCGATACAAGTCCACCAGCTTTCGTTTGATTCGTCTCCAAGCCACACATCTACAAAGTTAAGCCCCGCTTGACATGTCCCATACCATGTCTTACGATTTATAGGCATCCCGTATTAGCTTGTCCCATACCAAGCTCACGGTTTATCAAGTCCAACAAAACAATGTTATGAATCATGCATGTACATTTCTCAAACTTCAATTTTGATGTAATCAACACGTGCAATGCGTGATCGTCATCATATCCCTTGTATCGCTCAACTATACAGCATTTGTTCCTTATCTTAAATGGAACTTTCTAACATCTCAAGCGACCATCAACTTCATAGATCGTATGCTTACTGTCAAACTATATAACCCTTTTCTTGATTGCCATTTACTCAGAATCAAAGTCTTTCAATCAAACTGGCTCTTCGTCCGTAGTCACTGTTCACTTCCTTACCAATCTCATTTTATCATTCAAGGCCTTTAGATGAAAACCAATATCTAAAAGCACTAATACCAAACACAGATTCATGTTTAAGATTCATAGCTAAAAATCTATCACAATTCCATATCCACAATTTGTTACACAGGTTTTGATGGTTAGCCTATTAATAAGTCATTACCATTTCAACTTTTCATATAATCCACCTATCGATCACAATAGTATAATTTCAATGCTCGAAAATCCATAAGCCAAAGCAATGATTGACGATCTTCTCAACTAAAAAGTAAGCTAAGCTACTATCTACCCCCTAACAATCACAAACACATGCACTTGTAAGGTTTAAACCCACGCGTGCCTACCAAACAAGTCAGTCACTAGTGCACCTTATCACTCCACTAATCCGCTCTGATACTAAAAACTGTAGCGCTCAAAAACGCTACCTCAAAGCTTACTCAATACTCACTCTCTTCTTAATCTTTTAGAGTTATAGATGGCACATGCGGAAAACTAAATATAAAATAAGTGCATAGAGAACATACGGCAGGCACAATGCTTAAAGATTTGGTTTTACACATAGGGTTCATAATCCTGTTAAAACACACAATCAACAAGCAATAGACTTAGGAAAGAATGGGTTTATACATATATATACGCCCTTTGGAAGGTTCTTTATAAAAGTTCAAATATTACTAACTACGACGACTACTTTTATCCTATCGGCACAGTCCATGAACTTTACCTTTACTACCGTCTTCAGGGCTCATTCCCACTCTTTACCTAAGTATCTAAAAAGATAGACCCCAAACGGGGTAAGCTAACACGGCTCAACAGGTAAAACTTCTAGCCAAACGACTAAATCCTCCAATGCACCATTCATTCAAGCAAAAGAGTCAAACACAATCGTAAAAAATAAACAACGACGACATCAAAGCAAGCATTGACTGCTATTGACGGAAAACAGCTTGCACTATCAGCTCAAATCAAAAGCACAACCCTAAAGGTCTCCGTTAGTCAAGATCGTCTTGGAATTGATATTTAAACTACCAAAATTACCAATCATCCCCCTCAAGATCCACAGAAGACATCCACCTTGGCTCAATCCTTATCTCACATTCTAATCGATAACGAGCTAAGTACTTTGTCCGAAATTTCTGGTCCTCCGGGGTCACAGCAATACACTCGCGTGAACAAGACCAATTAAGCAGAACAAATGAGGCAATTAAACCTCCTTCCATCTTAAGCTCACGACCGAAACACCCACTTATGGGTCCCAAATTCAATTCCACCCAATCAGCTGCAGTTCAAACAATCTAGTCACATATTTCAACTATCCATAATTCAAAGGTACTAACGCAAGCCATGGATCGATCGTATAATAGCGTCCACTCTTCCATACACCCAAAACTCTCCCAATTCATACCTATTTTCAAAAAGACACAATTCACTCCAACAAATGAAAATTGAAAAAGCTAGCGATTAGGGTAGAAGAGTTACTTGTCTTAGGAACACATACGAAGAGGAACGACGTCCGAATCGCGCCAGACGAACTACGGGTCTCCACTGACCAGCTTCTGTTCTTCCCAAACCCATAAAAATCCAGAGGTTTCTTTGATTATCAACCTTCATATTTGAATAGGCCTCGATCTTATAGTCGCGTAAGAGAAAACAGAGCTCGATTCACCCCCTGAATGAGCTTAAACGAGCGATTTCTTCCTGGGGCGCACAAAAAAAACCAGAAAGAGAGGGAGCTCGGGATGGAGAAATTGTCCTCGAAAATGAAGAGGAAAATGAGGGAGAGAAAGGGAGCCAAGGGAGTGAGAGTGAAGAGTGAGGAGTGAAGAGGGAGTCTTGGCTTTTGATTGGATAAAGCTTCCTTTGGAAGCCTCAAACTATTCATGAATAATGATATAGTGGGGTGATTGATGGTGGCTGAAGAGTGGTTGACTTGACTTAATGATTGACCTTGAGTTGATGTGCATTAATGAAACGAGACCCATGATCAAGTTAATATTAATATCCGACTTATATAATAATATGACTTATATGAATAATATCCAGGGGCATTTCGGTCATTTGGAATTTTTGGACTAGTTGGATATTTGGTTCAGGCTACCGAAGCAATTGCGTTCAGGGTTAGGCTTAGGTGTGAATGGTATCGACGCTTCAATTCAACGGCTCAATTTCCTCTGCCCGACGCCTCAGGATTTTCCAAATCCTTTTTCAGGCTAAATACAATCGCGTCCAACTATTATCCTTTAAACCTTGAAAATTTGATATTATTTATTTTATAAATGTCCGAATTTGGGGATGTCACACCAAGCCCATAAAACCACGTTACCATACCCCATTTTGGCCCTCATATCACATACGCCTACTGGAAGATAATTTTAAAGCAGCACCAACAAACTCAGTTCATTTAGTTACCCTAGGAAGCAACACCAACAAATCATTAGCCCTGAGCGAGGCCAGCCTATGGGTCGCCGATCCTAAGCGACACTGTGCTGAGGTGGCCGGGCCTGAAGTGTGTCAGATTTGGAGTCGTTGGCCTTAGGCGACCTTGTTAGGCGCCAGATCTGAGGTTGTCAGGCCTAGGGCCGCGTCGAATCTTGAGTGGCCGCCCTTGGGCGACGCGGGGGGCATCGGATCGAGGGTCGCTGGCCTAGACGACGCTAAGCTGAGATTGCCGATGAGATTGGTGGGCTGATGTTCGGTCGGCGAGATTGGTGGCTGATGTCAATGAGAATTAATTCTAGGATTTAGGTTTGAATTTAGGCTCTGATACAATGTTATTGATAAAATAGCGATTAATTTATTTCGAATATAAAACAAGTACTTATAGGCTTAGGGATAAGCCTAGGACAATTATATAACTAATCTCAACTTGCTATACTCTAAAGTAATAAACCCCAACAACATCAAAGCATTGTTGTCATTTTTTTAAGAAACATTATGAAAAGAATATCAGAACCAATTATGCCTCACATAATTACTAGCAGGCACCTTTTAACCACTTATTAGACGTGCATAAGAGTAGGACAACACTTGTACAAGTCGGACCGTTTGTCGTAAGGCCCTCCTGTATTTTGAACAGTCACGATTTACTTCATCATTGCAAGCTTTCTGTACTAAGGATTCACTGAACCCTCTCAGACCCAACTACAATTTTTCTTATAAGGATCTTTTCTTGTGTTATTCCAGATACTCTATTCGGACTACATCATAAGATTATCTCAACTGTCCTCACTACCAAGTACCAAGGAAAGTTTAAAGGATCCAAATCCAATTGTCCATTAAAAAAAAGGAGATTATGGATATCCTTGTAATGGGACAAGAAAAGATGTTAAGATTTTAACATCTGAGAGGAAGTGGTCATACAGACAATTCTGAAGTACTCCCAGTTGACAAATAGCAATTATTGAGCGAAACTCTTCGAGTTTCAATTTCAGAAGGATTGATGATCACGGTAAGGAGCAATTGTTTATAGGAATCAACAACTGTGCAAGGCAACCCTTCTCCAGCAGATGCTTGAGAGGTACCACAATAGCAAATCTCTTCATTCCAAGTTCACATGGTAGATTCCTTCCTTTGTGAAGCTCCACTTCCTCATCAACTTAGCATCAAAAACTTATCAGCTTACTCTTGCACAATTATCTCTATCTACAGCTTAAGAATGCAAACATGTGATTCTCATATCCAATCATTTCACATAATACAATTCCTGTCCACCAGAGCTCGTGAAAGAGCCATACTTTAATGCATCAAGGTGACGCATAACTTCTGCTTGCGGGCTATCTCAGTGATAGCTCTTCCTCCAAATATGTAAGCCAGAAAGTGAAGACACTACCAAATAGACAGTCACAAATATACCCTTGAGAACAGAACAACCTCTAGACCTCAGAACACAAAGTATGGAAGTAACCATTTAATGCAAACTTGGATGCAGAATACACAGCTTGACCAGGTGCAGGTGCTTTCCTAGCTGCACTACTCATCTGCAGTAGGGCAAAACAGAAGATTTTTTCACCAAAACATAACTACTGAAATGGTTATTAGCAAAGCAAGAAAAATGATTCAGTATTCAACTAGAGCCGTTATAGCAGGGAAAATACAGTAAAGCTAACATTTACTTAAATATAGAAATCCAAGGCCAATAAGAGAATTATAACAGGTTGTTCAAAAGGATCTCCCATTGCGAGCCCAAACCTCCATGCTACCCATTGCATCTCAACAAAAAAAAAAAAGTGCCTCTTTCACGTAGCTGACCTAGGCTTCAGAAAATTTCAAGAGACTACATATCGAGAATTAGAGGAATTTTGACATAAAAGTTTCCGATTTCCATAAGAATCTTTCCTTACCAAGCATAGTAAATAACCAAACAATTAGTTGCACGTGCCACAACAAACTGACCCCTACCGCAGCTGAGCATGAAAGGTGCCAAAAGCTGAGTGAAAAATAAAGTCCCAAAGGCATTAACATCGAACGTTGCCTAGTTGCACATAAGATGAGGCATAGTTGGTAAGTTAAGAGAGTTAACCTGCTAATCTAATTGTATCAGAAACACCATCAGTGCATAAGAGGAGAGAAAAAGAGTTGTCTATAAGATTGAAATACGTGACTGTCTAAGAAATTTGGTCAAATTGTCGGTTTCAAAGCAAGATTCTTCTCTACCTTAAGGCTTTCTTCCGTCACATCCAAAGCTGTTGACTTCTGCCACAGTCAAAGAGATTGATTGTGAAGGCCTAGCTACTCGCAGTACACGTTCATCCTCTCTTATGACACAAGCGGTTCAGGGATATAAGAATATCTAAACCAGATGATATGATGGGTGTGGACCAGGCTAGCATCTTTGTGTATCCCTTTCAAGTGCAAAACGGAGACCACCAAAGGAAAACCCAGTGCATTGAACTACAGATGTAGAAGGTTCACCTTCACACGGAAAAGAAAGTTCGTAGCTACATCCACCAAATGCAAAGGACCGACTCCCTAATTCTTCTGCTAATTCCAGCATCCTCATCGTGCGAGTGCGAAGTGCGTTTTTTTCGTTAGTATTTCGTTCGAGAAGGGCTCTCAACTTACAGGGCGCTCAAAGGCCGCATTGTGGATCATGATGTCGACACCGGAGCGAGTGAAGAAAGATTCAGGCTTCTCCACAGCTTGCCGGAGAGAATCTTCTCCGGACGCCAAATCAAGCGGCGAGGTTTGCACTTCATTAGGCGCACGTTTACCTGCGAACATCCCATGCGCAAGTAGCGTTGCCGTGGGCAATCCCAATCATGGGCAACTCAGTCGCGGGACAAAACCGAAAAACGAAGTTACCGGTGAGTTGAGCCTCGACGCGCTCCAATTCAGCTTCGTTCCGAGCAGAGAGTATGAGCTTCGCCCCCAAATTCGCTAGTTCGTTCGCGAGAATCTCCCCTTCGAAAATCCAGCACGAAGAGAAGAATGCTGGGTAAGGTATATTTGTAGATTGCGTGTGATTATATTCCGAGGTTGCCGTGATTGCCGCTGCGGAATGATTGAACTCGTTGGATTCTTTTGGCGAGGAGAGAAGTTAAGAAGACGAAGAGATGGGGCCGGGTCACGTGACTTCAGGGGTCGCTTCACGGTCCTACATTGGCAAGTTCCTTCCTCGCAAAGCTACCAGCTGCTGCGACCATCCTCAACAGTACACTCCTTCGCTGGCGCTCCTCTATAAATGAAGATGGACGAGCGACGCTGCTCTCACGCATTCTGATTCTAAGAGTCTCTTCGTGTTCAATCGGCGAGTTGCTTTGATCCTGCCCTCTCCGCGTCTCCATTGGTTGTTCTTTGCCGAGGTCAGTCGGGAACGCATTCAAAATTTGGTTTTGATGGACATTGAGGCCGATACGCAGCACTCCGCCGATCCTCTCCCCTTTGCCAGATGGTCAGTTCCTTCTTGCCTTCTCCTTCTCTTGTTTGACAATCCCAGTCTCGCATGATCATCCAATTCTACAAAGACTGTGCCTTTCGGGTTCCCCATTGTCGATTTTTGGTCATTTGGGCTGATGATGGTTTGGATGCTGATGATTGCCTCCCAAAAAACAAAACAAACAAACAAACAGTTATCAGGTGGAGGCGTTAGAGAAGGCCATGAAGGAGAACACTATAGCGTACTTGGAGACAGGGTCAGGCAAGACTCTGATCGCCATCATGCTCCTCCGCTCCTACGCCTACCTCCTCCGCAAGCCCTCCCGTTTCATCGCCGTTTTCTTGGTCCCTCAAGTTGTCCTCGTCTCCCAGGTTCTCCCTCTCCCTTTTGAAGAAGCTACCAACTGAGAATGTTCCCTTTTTTGGTTTTTGGTTTTCTCTTTCTGTAACTCCTCCTCTCCTTGTATTATTGGTTATATAAGCAAGCGGAGGCCATAAAGATGCACACAGACTTGAAAGTGGAAATGTACTGGGGAGATATGGGAGTTGATTTCTGGGATGCCGCCATGTGGCAGAAACAACTTGATCAATATGAGGTTCGATTTTTTTGTTCATGTTTGCTGCACTGTCCAGCTGTTCTTCTCTAATTGCTTCCCTTACATTGTTGCATCTTGTCAAGCTCTGTGTCTTTGGGTCATTGTCAATGTCATATGGTTTCTTGTTAGTTTTCTCCGGTGAGCTCCTGATTCATTTGTTACTAGCTACAATTTATAGCTATTCTTTAAACTTCTACTTGGGTATCCTGATAGTGTCTTCTATTTGCGTGCGGGCGTGTGCATCTATGTGTGTGTGTGTCGCGCACACTCTTCATCTACGCCGAGGGAAGCACTTTAATTTTGTAAGCATCAAGGGTGATCATTGCATTTTCATCCTCTATTGATCGGGGGCTGAAGTCATCATATTGAATGGTGATCTTATTTTGTTTTTATGCTCCCAGGTGCTTGTCATGACACCGGCTATCTTGCTCAACTGTCTGAGGCATAGCTTTTTCAAGCTTAACCTGATAAAGGTTCTCATAATGGATGAATGCCATCATGCAAGGGGTAACCACCCATATGGTTGCATTATGAGGGTGAGTTGTGAATTTGTCTTCTCAATTCAAATAGGATTTTATCTCTTACTATATCCCCAATCTATTTTCGAGAAATAATTCCGAGACGAATGTTGTTTCATCATCGATTCACTTATCTCGCATGTCGTTAAACCTGTTGCCATATATAGGAGCGATTGCTGGTTGATGTTTGGTCTTTTGCTTGTCGAATGAGATTTACTCTTTCGTTTGTGCTGCATTGCACCTGCCTTTTCTGTTACCTATCATGCAACACATGTTTTCGATCATAATGGAGATGCATCTACAGGAATTCTATCACCCTGAGTTTCGTTGCAATATGCAAGTCCCAAGGATATTTGGTATGACTGCTTCCCCAATTAAGTCCAAAGGTATGAAAGCTTCCTAAAATTAGTTTCGTGGCTTTGTAAATCAATCTATGCAAATGATACTTGACTAACTTTATTAAAACCTAGGTGGAAACTCTGATGACCAATATTGGCAAAAGATTAAAGAGCTTGAGACTACCATGAACTCAAAGGTACCTCCTTGTGTTGTTGTATTCATGTTTCTTCATGCACAATGCTGAAGAATCAGATGGTAGTCCTTTCTTTATATAGTATGAAGTCACTTTTGCCGCTGCTGTTTGGTTTTGGATTTTTGCTTTAATTGAATTTTTAAAGGCTTTGTATGGTGTTCTTCTGTGCATTGGACATGTCCACGCTTACATAATGTTTATATACACGAGATTGCTGCATGTCTCAAAATAATTTACCTTATGCACAGATTTGAGTTGCTGAAATTAAGTGCCACTTTTACCTTTGGCCTTTGTATTTGAGATCCGATTTTGGTTTTATATCGAGTACCTCAAATCTCTGAAACCAACTCCGTATTAGTATTAATGGTCAAACCTATGTAGCACAAAATGAAAGTATTTTCATTTTCCGTTTTGTTGGGGAGTCAATAATTTAAAATCTGCCCCCAGCACGACCAAGAACTATGATTAAACACATTCATGGATGTCATTGTTTCTCTGGGCCTTGAGCTGGTTTGTACTAGTCACCAAAGTCTGTTTCCTTCTCGAAGTATGTGACGTTGCGCTGTTAATCCCTTTAGGCTTTTGGATGTTTAGTGCTTTGTGATTTTCTCTGTTATCCTTGTTTGTTATACGACAAGCCATATGGGTTCTGTTTCATCATTGAAATGGTGCAGCTCTGTCTTGACAGTTTTCCTAGTTTCTTCTCATGGTCATTTTCTCCTTCACTTGTTATCTAAGGTCTACACCTGTGCCAGCGAATCTGTTGTTGCCCAGTATATTCCATTTTCCACACCAAAGTTCAAGATTTACGAACATAGAGAGATACCTTTCGCTCTCCATCTCCATTTGCCAGATCAACTGAAGGGTTTCATGGAAAAGGTTGGTACCTTGTGCATGAACTTCTGCACAATATGTGAAAACTAAGGATTATAACTACCTGAACTAAGTTGACAGGTCACAGATAATAGTGTCTTTTATATGAAATATTAAATGACATTTAAGGGATCAACGTGGTCAGCAGATAGTGCTTATGCTTTGGAAAAATTGATAGTTTCGTTTCTCTAACAGTCTCCATTCAGATGAAGGAGCGAAAACAGAAATAGTCGAGAATGAAAGGATTTAAGTATTGTGTACTTTCATCTCTTTCTTCATTACTGTTACTGAAACTGATGGATTGCTTGGTGTGGCTCTGGCTTTAGCTTTCTTCTTTAGGTTTAAGATTTTGGTGTTTGGAACAAAAAAATTGCTTGTGTCAGTCACCTCAGATCCTGTATAACTATAAGCATTGATGTATAAAGTCATAATCAGTAAAACACCAAGCTTTATTTATTTTAAATTGTCATGAAAGCGTTATCCTTTTTATTATCCCCAGGTTGTGAAAAAACACTTATTTGGGTCTATACAGCACCTGAATCCCTGGGTTGTTAAAAGAACACTTATTTGGGTCTGTACAGTGCCTGAATCTTTTATCCACACCTTGTTCTGATACTACACATGCTCACTATATTGAGGTACACCACATGTAATGAAGATATTCTCCCCTCCTTTGAGTTTATGGTTCCCTGTTTACTTTGACTGCCTATCCTTGTCTGAGAGCTTTATGACATTTTGTTTGTTGCTTTTCAGTATGAAGTGAAGCTTAAAAGGTCAGATATCAAGAAATCATCAGCTCAATCTACAGGGAAAAAAATTCAGAATATCTTCTTGACGTTCATTTTCTGTTTGGATGATCTTGGGCTTTGGCTTGCACTTAAGGTGCTATTCTCCTTTTTCTGTTTACTTCTGCTATCTTTTAATTAGACAGTATAATTAACTGCATATTCCAGTAATAGGCTGCACAGTCAATATCATCTCGTGAAGTTAATGATTTCTCCTGGGGGAACTTAGATTCGTTTGGTGAGACAATTGTGAAGGACTTTTGCCAAGATGTCCTCAATGCATTCTTGGCTTGCATACCTTCAGGTAATTTGATGAATACTAATTGTATGTATCCAAAGTCTGATGCTCTGTTTGATATATTTCTCTTCTCCCGCCTTCTAAAGATCCAAACTGGTCGGTTGGTGATAATGTCCAAGGAGATGTGGATGCTGGGCTCATGACTTGTAAAGTTCTTTGTCTCATAGAATCCTTACTTGAGTACAGGTAGGTATATGAATGCAACTCATAGAATCCTTGCCGTGGTTAAATTGTTTCAAGTTACATGTGAACCTGCATAAAGGAACTTTACTTCTTTATTTCTTTTCAGGGATATTCATGATATCAGATGTATAGTCTTTGTAGAGAGGGTTATTTCAGCTATTGTACTTCAGTCTCTGCTAAGTGAGGTGCTTCCGAAGTACTGTAACTGGAAGACCAAATACATAGCAGGAAATAACTCTGGTTTGCTATCACAGACGAGGAAGCAACAAAATGAAATTGTGGAGGAATTCCGTAATGGGAAGGTTCGTTTTCTTGTTTCCTCCATGTCACAACTTTTGTTAACTTCTTCATTGTGAACTGCTTAAGTGTTTTCCTTTGTCAGGTGAATGTCATTGTTGCAACGTCAATTCTTGAAGAGGGTCTAGATGTGCAGAGCTGTAATGCAGTCATTAGGTTTGACCCATCTCCCACAGTTAGCAGTTTTATCCAATCCCGAGGCCGTGCGAGAATGCCAAATTCAGACTATGTGTTGATGTTGAAGAGGTAATATTTTTACTGAGCTTATATAGTTTGATGTCCCTCTTTATCTGTCACTGCTGAAAATTATATTGGATTCCAATAGATAATTTATCTGTAAGATCAGCGTTCTGGTTGGGTGGAAGGGATCTCTCTTGATGATGATGTTTTTAATTTTCATTTACATTTGTTAGTCAATTCTTCTTGCAACACTTTCTTTGCTATGATTTAGTGGGGATTCTTCAACGCATTCTCGTCTTGAAAAGTACCTCTCTAGCGGGAGACAATGAGAAAGGAGTCTCTACGTCACGCTTCCCTTCCATGTGAACCTCTTGATGGCAACTTGTATGATGAAGAAAGTTATCAGGTGGCAGGCACTGGAGCAATTGTTACTCTTTCTTCGAGTGTTGGCTTGATATACTTTATTGCTCTAGGCTTCCTTCTGATAGGTTAGTTACGTCTCATTATGTTTTCTCTGATGCTACTTTTTCTTTTTCCAACCTTCGATTTCTGCAGCAAAAAATGCACATCTCTCATGTTCTTCTATGTGCTTCATGGTGCTTTAAATATACAGTTACTTCAAGCCTGCTCCGAGGTTTGTCATAGACGAGGAGATGAACAACTGCATTCTTTATCTTCCAAAAGTTGCCCCTACAAACTGTTCGTGTCCAAGGCAATCTTAAGACGCTGAAGCAAATGGCATGTTTTGAAGCATGTAAACAACTTCACATGATTGGTGCTTTGACAGACAATCTTATCCCTGCTATTGTTGTGGAGGAAGCCAGTGCCCCAGTAGTTGGTATTCTGTTATCTAGCTTCTAAAGTTCATCATTCTCTTCTTCATACTTCTAATTTGTTCAAGATGATAAGGCCTTAAACCTAGAAATTTTTTCTTCCCAATTCTTTTGTTATAATTACACTTACTATACTTTCTATGGCTTGTGTCTTTTGCTTGATGAAAGGCAATGAACCCCATAATGAAGACCAACCTGCTTACTTCCCTCCTGAGCTGGTCAATCATCTGTCCAATAAGTCCAAGACACTGTATCATTGCTATGTGATTGAGTTGAGGCAGAACTTCAACTATGATGTAACAGTTCAGGATATTGTTCTTGCCACGATAAGTGAATTGGAAGCTGATATTTGTGGTATGCCTTTCGAATTAGAAGTTTCCAGGGGATTGTTGTCAGTGAGCGTGAGGTACGTGGGAGAGATTCATCTTGATGAGCAGCAGGTGAGCTGTTTTATTAGTCTTTTATTGGACAAGAATGATAGTTTTGAACATTGTATCCACATTTGTTCTAGAATGGTAGTTTGCACTGAATTTTTTGCTACCTAGAGAAGCTCTGCACAAGTTCACTAAAAATTTTGAGGTGGCTCTTAATTTACCTCTTTCTTAAATCATGTTGCAGGTGCTACTCTGCAGGAGATTCCAGATAACTCTTCTCAGTGTGCTTTTATATCACAGTGTGACTAAACTGAGGGAAATTTTAGATGGTTTAAACTTGGTGAGAGCTCCTGAAGTTGATTATCTACTCCTACCTCATGCTAGTGATTATCCAACAACAGGAATGATAGATTGGAGATCTGTCCTATCTGTGTTATTTTCAATTGACGATCACATCTGTAGGGATTACTCAAAGTGTTGCACTCATCGTGTAAGATTACAAAATGGCCTTGTATCTCGCTGTATACTGGAGGGTTCCCTGGTCTATACACCTCATAATGGTCGGATTTTCTGCGTTACTGGTTTTTTTGATGATATGAATGCAAATTCATTTTTAAGGATGAGAGATGGGACAGTTACAACGTATAAAAAGTACTACGAAAAAAGGTAGATAATTCTAACTGAAATTTTGATTTGACAAAAATACTTCGGCAGTTTTGTACCTTTGCACAGAGTATCCATGGTCAAGTTCTCAGCATATTATTATTGCAGGCATGGCATCAAGTTATGTGTTGAAGACGAGTTCCTTCTTAAGGGGAGGCACATATTTCACGTGCCAAGTTGTCTTCAGCGGTGTAGGCAACAGAAGCAGAGAGGTTTTTATCTGCTCTCTTAATGTATTATTTTTGCTGGGATGAAAATTTTCATTTTTTTTCCATCAGGAGGACAAATAACAATGTGGTGGTTTCTTCACCCAAGATCTTATTTCACATAGTAAAACATGTCAAGAATGAGTTGAACCATACGGCTCTTAGTGAATGTCTGCCATAATGATTCCTCTCTACTTTATTTAAAGATGCTATGAAAGAACTCTATGCTTAAATGCCAGACTAGATGATAACCCTTCTGATCATCACCCAACACATTTCCATTTCTAAATACGATAACAAAAATGCAAAAAATGTTAAGATAGACCAACCTGTTTCATATCTCAATGTATCGTTAACCCATCTGTTGAATGTTACATTTTGTTTATGCAGAACCCAGTAATGCTTCTGTGGAATTGCCTCCCGAGCTATGTTACTTGATTCTATCCCCAGTATCTGTAAATACATTGTATTCCTTCTCATTTGCTCCATCAGTTATGCACCACCTTGAGTCTTTGCTTGTTGCTGCTAATCTGAAGAGAGTGCTTTCAGACAGTTGCCCTGAAATTGCCCTTATTCCTACTATGAAGGTCTTATTAATTCCTTAGTTCCTTCATATATTAACACTTGATGCTCCTGAATGTGCATGACAAATACATTTTATCTTTTATTAATCTTGGCTAAATTATCTGCTGTTTATATGAGGTGACAATCGTGCATCTGAGCACAATCCTTCATATGCATTGGTTAAGTTTGGTTCTTAAGTTTGAGATTCAGAAGGTCTCATATAAATCTTGGTATGAAAATAGGGAAGGCCCGTCCTGTGGGTGATGGAATTCCTATCAATCTGCTTTTGTAGGTTAGATGGGGCATTTGATGTTGACATTTTGATTTTCTTAATGGCTGTGTCGAATGACTTCTGATAATGTCAAATTGACTTGAGATAAAAGCAATGCATAATGATAGGCAGGAGAGTATCTCTGCTGATAGTTTATGCTTATAATTGGAGTATTTGCTGCCTGTATTTCCTCTGCTATGAAGGACGTAAGCCATATGGCCTTCTGTCTTCTCTAAACTGCGGCTAACCCCTTGCTTTTTCAAATTTGGAACAGTGTGTCAGCCGCATTCAAATAATAACAGACATGGTTGGGGCTTAAATAGGTTTCACGTGGCAATTTATACCATTTCTTCAATTTTTTCCTGGCCTTATTTTTATTGATTTAACCACGTTATTCCTTGACTCCTAAAATACAGAGCTCGTAGGCTTTACTCTTAATCAAATAATAAATGGGCTAATCTGATTAGGACAAGAGAACCCCAAAATAGTGTTGTAGTCTTGTTTGACTGAAAGGACTTGATTTTCAAATATAGTGGAAAGTTATCTATAAATCTTTCAGTTGACGTCCTATGGGTTTTTGTTTTTCAAGATAGACAATGCATCTTTATCAGCCAAATCTTCATTTATTTTTTTGTTGTTTTTGTGTCATACTGGCGTCTTTCTATTTGGCAAGTCAATCTTTATGAGAATAAGAAGGTAATATCATGATTAGTCATCTATAGCAGTTTAATCTGATAACATAATTAAAGCAACTGTGTGCCATGTAGATCTCTCCTTGCCTGTTGTTAGGTATACCAAGAGAATGTTGGTCAACTGTCTTTCTCTGTGCTGTAGGTCCTCGAAGCACTTACTACAAAGAGGTGCCAAGAGAAATACCATTTGGAATCTTTGGAAACTCTCGGAGACTCTTTCCTCAAGTATGCCGTTTGTCAACAATTATTCAAGACATACCAGAGTCATGATGAAGGCTTGTTAAGTGTCAAGAAAGATAAACTAATTTCTAATGAGACACTTTGCAAGTTAGGGTGTGACTGCAAACTGCCGGTACTGTCTTCTGTATCACTTTTCTCAACATATTTCTCATTTACATATAAAGAAAGAAAAGCAGATTTAAAACCAAATTATTTGGGTTGCATGGGTTGCTTGCTTTGCTGTTGACTGGGAGAAATATTCTAGGAAAATGACCGATAGGATTCTGGAAAACTATAAATTATATTCAGGCCTGATAGTCATTCTGCTTCTCCAAAGCAAGTTCAGCGGTTCTACAATTTTATTATGGTGATTTCAGCTAAGAAACTATAATATTTCTTAAGATACTGAGAGTGGAGTGTTAAAAATGACAAGAAATGCTTGATTTGGAAATGGGGGAAGGAAAAATGATGATTTTCCTTGGCCCAAACTTTCATTTTTTCCTGCCCCAAACTTTGTTTTGCTTCAATTCCAGTGAGCTGGTTGAAAGCCCGAGAGACATAGTGCTCTTCTAATGATTTTTCTCAAGATACTTTTAACGTCATTCTTTGGACAACAATTCATGTAGCTATTTCCCCATGCTAATTCTGCTCTGTTTAATAATTTTTTACTGTAGGGTTTTATACGTAACAAACCCTTTCATCCTAACACATGGATCATTCCGGGTGATAAATCTAGAGGACTGACACGATGTGTGGAGTTGCTTCCTAAAGCAAGAAAAATGTACACCCTGGAGAGAAGAAATATAAAAAGAAAGACAGTTGCCGATGTTGTTGAGGCACTTATCGGTGCGTACGTCAGTGCTGGTGGTGAAATTGCTGGCATGGTTTTTATGCGTTGGCTTGGTATTGAAGTGGACTTTGGCATCAACCCATACAAGAGGAATTTTCATGTAAATCCAGAGAAGCTCATTAACATCAGGCATATAGAATCCCTTTTAAGCTACTCATTTCGTGACCCTTCTTTGCTGGTGGAGGCTCTGACTCATGGATCCTATATGCTTCCAGAGATTCCAACGTGTTACCAGGTACTTTGAATGTAAATCTTCTTTATATCCATATATGTCTTACGTTGCACCTATCATTCGTTAATGAAATGGACTAATGACTTTTTATAATCAGTGTGTATTTTGGAAAATCTCTAGCATGCTCAAGTAGTCTGGCAATGGTGCTACCATTGGCATCAGGACTTTTAAGCAAAATGCAGATGATGCAGCTACTTGTTCAATTTTTCTTATTATTCATGTCAATGTGAATAATCTTGAAATAATCATTATTGTGAGATATTAGTGTGTGTTCTGGGAGTTCTGTCCCTTCCATTGAGTCTTCTGCATAAATGCCTGCATTCATGATGCTCCTTTAGCTGTGAATTGCCTCAGCAAATGTGTACCATGATTTATGGCGTCATCCTATCACTTGAACGCCATTGCTGTTGATAGGTTCTCTCTGTCACCATTGCACATGTAAATATTCATTGATATTGCTGATTAACTGGCCTATTCAAAGATTTTGCCTGTGGAAAGAAAGATTGCTTTGAATGCCTTCGGCAAAACCAATCTTCCAGTTTATCTTCTGGTCTGAGCTTCATGTTGAGCAGATCTTGACTGCTAAATCGTTATGTGCAGCGACTGGAATTCCTAGGAGACTCGGTTTTAGATTATCTGGTCACGATTTATCTATACAGAAAATATCCTGGCTTGTCGCCAGGAATGTTGACAGACTTGAGGTCTGCTTCTGTCAACAATGATTGTTATGCTCAGTCTGCAATAAAGGCTGGATTGCACAAGCACATTCTCCATGCATCACACGCACTGCACAAGCACATTGTCGACACGGTCAACAACTTTGACAAATTATCATCAGAGTATATCTCGGGATGGGAATCTGGAACATCCCTCCCTAAGGTTAGTCTCGTAACTTGTGCTTCTATACTCGTGTTCAGTTTTGCGTCTTATTCCTGAGCCACGTGCTTTCTCTGAGATTGGATTGTATGATTTCCTACTCTTTATGATGGGGCATTGAGACAATGTTCTGGAATGCCACAGGTTCTTGGAGATATAATTGAGTCCCTGGCAGGGGCAATCCTTGTGGATTCAGATTACGACAAGGAAAGAGTGTTCCAAAGTATTATGCCTCTTTTAGAGCCATTGGTTACGCCGTGGACGGTGAGGCCGCATCCTGCGAGAGAGCTGAGAGAGCTTTGCCAAAAGGAGAATTTCATATTGGAAAAACCCGTCGTGTCCCGTGACAATGGTGCATCTTCCGTTACAATTGAGGTCAAAGCTGAAGGGACAGTATACCATCACACGGCAAGTGCAGCTGATAAGAAGGCAGCTAAGCGGTTAGCTTCGAAGGAGGTCCTCAGGTCCTTGAAAGAAAGCATCCCTGGATTATGAAAGATCGATTCAGCACATCTTGTGTCGACAAATCAAAACATTAGGCGAAATCAAATCTTCGCCATTCGACCCGCAATTATTCAGGAGTGGCATTCTTGACTTGCGTTTTTTAAGTTAATTGCCACGTTGTGGCTATGGCTACTGTTTTTTTTTTTTTTTTTTGGGTGTGCAAATGTGGTCACGAGGGAGGGAGAGATCCGTATCGTTTGGCACTGAATTTTGCCAATTTTGTGGTACATTGAGGTTGTAAAAGGACGTGGTCGAACGCATATTCAACTGTAAATACCAGAAAGTTGGTTCTAGTGCAGAAAATTTCTGCCGAAATGTACCAGGATCAGCCAACTTGCCTCATGTGCCCGTCTAGTATCTGAGGACATAATATAAATGGTTTCTTTTTTTTTTTTTATCAATGTTCAATAGTATTTTTGAATTTTTAATTTGTTCAATGTGGTCTTGAATTTTTTGCATATGTTCAATTTAGCTCATGAGCTATTTGAAAATATTTAATATTGTCCCGGCACTTAAATTAATAGAATGATGATTATGTTGTTCATTTCCATGTAAAGTTCAAATTTAGGCACTGACGCATGACGAGCTCAGACTCTGGGGAGAGTCTCAAAAGCAACGTTTAGATTGAGGCACGAAACAATTTGCGACGGCTAGTGATTTTGATTGGATTTCTTTTTAATGAAAGACAAGCTATTTTTCATAAAATAAGAACTCTACTTATGAAAATCTAGATTCAAATTTTTAGGGGCAATTAAATCCATGGAGATTTTGATTTTATCTCTCAACGGCTACTAAATATTTTTTATACAATCTTGTTCAATGGTTGATTAGAAGCAAAGAAGTATAAAAGGAGACCAAAGTGTCGAAGCGCAAAATTGATAAAGAGTTGAAAATTCCAAACTTCAAAGAGAGCTTCAATTCTATATACTTGTCTCCCGTGAGCATTCATTTGTATATCCTTGAGAGGTGTTGGTACTTCAACTTGTGTTTAGGTTTGAGATAGAGAGTCCTATCTGCTTGAGTATTAGCATAGCCTACTTCGAGAAGAAGTGCTTGGATATAAGCAACACTTGCTACTGTAACCTCTGATCGATTAATTAGTGAAATCCAACCAATAAGCTATTTGCGTGTAGAGTGGACATAGACTTTATCAAAGCCGGACCATTATAAATACTGTCTGTAAATCTCTCTATTCCTTAAGTTTTACTTACTGCATCTGAGAGTTTGTTACACACACGCAAATCTGAATATACTGTTGTTCACGTACAGATTCTGCCTTGGTTCTGAACTTATTTGTTTTATTTCCGCATCGTTTTAAACAAGTTTTTTGAAATCACCTATTCACCCCTCTAGGTAATACCGTCATCTACAACACGTTATTTAATTTAATTTTAAAAAAAAAAAAATCGACTCTACCCCTTCGACCGTTATGCCCCATTACTTCACCCATTCTGTTGTCTCCACTGCTCTTTCGCACAGTCGTTACTATCAGTCAGTCACTAACTTCTCGAATCCATTGCTCGATGGTTTCTTTGGACTCTCCTTTTTACAAAAATTTCGCCAATGCTTGCGTCCCAAACCATTTACCCGATCGCCCATTTGGACGGACGCTTCACTTCAGTGATGGTAACGTCAGTCGACAGTCTTTTCTCGCTTGAGTTGAACTTTGCTTTCTACTCTCCGCTATTTTTCACCTACACAATCTGTCCAACGAAAATCAGTGGTTCATGGCACGTATGATAACACTTTTGAAGTAGAATTTATGTTCCATGAGTGCCTCTAAAATAGAAATCCGTTTAGTAATGCAACTTTTGAAATAAAAATCCGTTTGGTTATGCAATTTCATGTTCCTACTTTTGAAGCAATTTTTTGCTTCAGAAATTATTTGTTTATAAGTTAAAATCTAAAGAGACAATTTACCGTCGATGACATCTGTACCCCACCGCTTGTCTCCTCCGACCGTTAATAAAAAAAATATTCTTTTAAAAAATAAGAAAATTATAATAATTTTCACTAAATTTGTAATGTCTGAAACTTGAGCAATATAATTTTTTTAAGGAATTATAATAAATAAATGTTCCGTGATTTGATTAAATAACATTCCACAAAGACACAATCATGGCAAAGTGGACTAAGCAATTAACCCAAGATTGGTTAAATGGCATCCACAAATATTTTAAAGTCGACCGAGCAATCTCACAAAGACACAATTATACTATTGGTATTACTGTTTTTGAACTTCTCATTTCATCTGTTTTGCTTTTTAGATTTTTGAAAACAAGTAAATTTTGATGTTGATAAGGCAAAATGCACGTATGTTTCTATTTGTCGATATTCTTCACACTCTTCAAAGCACTATGTGAGATTTGTAAATGTCATTTTCAAGTGCACTCACTTGAAATTTCTCCTTAGGTTCTCAATAAATACTAGACCAAATTGTTGGAAGTAAATGATGCTAGGTAATTGAAACTCTTCTACTTCTTTCAAATTTCTTCTTATTTTTTTCTTGGATAGGTACATCCATTCAAATTTTGACAAAATGCCAACTATTACTACTTGTGTAACATTATTCATCCAAATGTTGAAGTTTTCTTAACTTTGTGAATTTCTTCAGTGAACTACTAGAATTTCTCTATGCAGTTGCACTTATGCTAGGCAAGGGGGTTGCCTAAGATCCGATGAGGGCTCCTAGAAAGATCCCAACATTTCTAAGGTCTTAGAACCTAAAGATGCCTTTCTTTTATCAATTTATTTGATTGATGGATTTAACATGGAAATTTATATACAATATATGTGTAGATGGTTTTTAAAGGTGAAGCATAGTGGTCCAGGCAAATTGTGATCATTTCAAGTTGTGATGGCATAATTTTTGCTTGTCATAAACCAATTCATCCAATGGTATGGTTTACTAAATGTATCATGATGTGCTTTTGAACTAGAGATTGTTTTAGACACGAAGAAGGTTTATATACTATGCTCATTGCGACATAAACCATGCTAGAAGCACGGGTGAGAAAGCACTAGAACTACACGTACCTTTAGCATGGATATATCAATTCGACCATCATATTTATAATATAATTTTCCCCATAAAATTGGCCCCATTTGCACAAAAAATTGAATGACAATTTATACGTAAATCCGTCAATATTTGCATTTCACTTTTCTCGAATTACATGCATTTTAGCTTAGAAACAATAATTTTTTGTAAAAGATTTTGTATTAATAATATTCCAAGAGTAGAAATTTTCAATTATTAGCAAATTAATTTTCATTTTCATCAAACGCATTTTTTTTTATAAGAAATTAACTTTGAAGCAAAAGTTGATTTTCAAAGCGAAAATATTGGCACGCGCACCCTTAACCGACCGATTGAATTCGCCGACCAGGGCTTTCAACGCTTCGCCAAGCTTTCCTTGGCGTCAAACAGTTCTTACGTTCCACGTTGAACCTCGTTTAGTGCCAAGCGTCCTGTTGTCAGAGCGATACGGGTATACCTGTGCGGTGGATGGTGGGCCCAAAACTCAATCTGACGGGCCCTGCTGACGCGTGACGACGGGCTCGTGCGCAGTCGTAGGCGGCAGCATCTCAGCAGCGCGTGGTCATCTCGCTCGGGAAACATGTCGATGCGCCCGCACGTAGGGAATCGCTGACGACTGACGTGGCATTCTAAAGAAGAATCTCCGATCCCTGCAAAAGACAAGGTGTTCCCCCACTTGGTTCTTAGCATGACCACAGGAGAAATCAGATCACCTAAGGCCAATCGCGAAGTTGCTATCCTAAGTAGTAACCGAATGATGTCCTTCCATGCATGGAGAGGAACCCATCTTTGTTGAAGGACGATGAACAAAGAAAGGACTCGACTTTATTGCTCTCTCCCTATCGACTGTAATCAATTGGAAGATTTGCTGTAAATGGTGGAATGAATGCCAGTAAAGGCGTCGAAGAGGAAAGACATGCATTGGGTATCTGGGTCTCGAGATTTTTTTTTTTTTTTGTCTTATTCTATTCTATTTTGCAAGCTACCATGTGTATTATGTGGATACGTAGGTCGTGAAATTCTGCTTTCTCTTCGCACACTCCTACCCAACTTTTTAAAGGCAGGGATTCGAACCCTTCACCTCTCTTTTCAAGTGAGAAGAGCGATCACCGAGGTAAATCCTCGTGATTGAGTCTTGAGAATTAACCAAGATCATTATCATATATTTGTAGATCACGTGTGGTTTCATTACGAGGTTGCCGGGGTGGCTGTTGGGGAATGACTGAATACGCCAGATTCTTGGGGCTAGGAGAGAAGTTAAAGAAGAAGAGGAAGAGACGGGGCCGGGTCACGTGACTTCAGGAGTCGCTTCCCAGTCCTTCATTGGCAAGTTCCTTCCTTGCAAAGCTACCAGCTGCTGCAGCCACCCTCAACACTCCTTCGCTCGCGCTCCTCTATATATGAAGATGGAAGAGCGTCGCTGCTCTCACGCATTCTGATTCTAGAGTCTCTTACGTGTTCCATCGGCGAGTTGCTTGATATACTTTTATTGCTCTTGGCATCCTTCTGAAGGTTGGTTACGTCTCATTTGTTTTTCCCGAAGCTACTTTTTTTTTTCTTTTTTTCAACCTTCGATTTCTGCGGCGAAATGCACATCTCTCATGTTCTTCTATGTGCTTCATGGTGATTTAAATACGCAGCTACTTCAAGCCTGCTCCGAGTTGTGTCATAGACGAGGAGAAGAACAACTGCATTCTTTATCTTCCAAAGAGTTGCCCCCTACAAACTGTTCGTGTCCAAGGCAATCTTAAGACGCTGAAGCAAATGGCATGTTTTGAAGCATGTAAACAACTTCACATGATTGGTGCTTTGACAGACAATCTTATCCCTGCTATTGTTGTGGAGGAAGCCAGTGCCCCAGTAGTTGGTATTCTGTTATCTAGCTTCTAAAGTTCATCATTCTCTTCTTCATACTTCTAATTTGTTCAAGATGATAAGGCCTTAAACCTAGAAATTTTTTCTTCCCAATTCTTTTGTTATAATTACACTTACTATACTTTCTATGGCTTGTGTCTTTTGCTTGATGAAAGGCAATGAACCCCATAATGAAGACCAACCTGCTTACTTCCCTCCTGAGCTGGTCAATCATCTGTCCAATAAGTCCAAGACACTGTATCATTGCTATGTGATTGAGTTGAGGCAGAACTTCAACTATGATGTAACAGTTCAGGATATTGTTCTTGCCACGATAAGTGAATTGGAAGCTGATATTTGTGGTATGCCTTTCGAATTAGAAGTTTCCAGGGGATTGTTGTCAGTGAGCGTGAGGTACGTGGGAGAGATTCATCTTGATGAGCAGCAGGTGAGCTGTTTTATTAGTCTTTTATTGGACAAGAATGATAGTTTTGAACATTGTATCCACATTTGTTCTAGAATGGTAGTTTGCACTGAATTTTTTTGCTACCTAGAGAAGCTCTGCACAAGTTCACTAAAAATTTTGAGGTGGCTCTTAATTTACCTCTTTCTTAAATCATGTTGCAGGTGCTACTCTGCAGGAGATTCCAGATAACTCTTCTCAGTGTGCTTTTATATCACAGTGTGACTAAACTGAGGGAAATTTTAGATGGTTTAAACTTGGTGAGAGCTCCTGAAGTTGATTATCTACTCCTACCTCATGCTAGTGATTATCCAACAACAGGAATGATAGATTGGAGATCTGTCCTATCTGTGTTATTTTCAATTGACGATCACATCTGTAGGGATTACTCAAAGTGTTGCACTCATCGTGTAAGATTACAAAATGGCCTTGTATCTCGCTGTATACTGGAGGGTTCCCTGGTCTATACACCTCATAATGGTCGGATTTTCTGCGTTACTGGTTTTTTGATGATATGAATGCAAATTCATTTTTAAGGATGAGAGATGGGACAGTTACAACGTATAAAAAGTACTACGAAAAAAGGTAGATAATTCTAACTGAAATTTTGATTTGACAAAAATACTTCGGCAGTTTTGTACCTTTGCACAGAGTATCCATGGTCAAGTTCTCAGCATATTATTATTGCAGGCATGGCATCAAGTTATGTGTTGAAGACGAGTTCCTTCTTAAGGGGAGGCACATATTTCACGTGCCAAGTTGTCTTCAGCGGTGTAGGCAACAGAAGCAGAGAGGTTTTTATCTGCTCTCTTAATGTATTATTTTTGCTGGGATGAAAATTTTCATTTTTTTTCCATCAGGAGGACAAATAACAATGTGGTGGTTTCTTCACCCAAGATCTTATTTCACATAGTAAAACATGTCAAGAATGAGTTGAACCATACGGCTCTTAGTGAATGTCTGCCATAATGATTCCTCTCTACTTTATTTAAAGATGCTATGAAAGAACTCTATGCTTAAATGCCAGACTAGATGATAACCCTTCTGATCATCACCCAACACATTTCCATTTCTAAATACGATAACAAAAATGCAAAAAATGTTAAGATAGACCAACCTGTTTCATATCTCAATGTATCGTTAACCCATCTGTTGAATGTTACATTTTGTTTATGCAGAACCCAGTAATGCTTCTGTGGAATTGCCTCCCGAGCTATGTTACTTGATTCTATCCCCAGTATCTGTAAATACATTGTATTCCTTCTCATTTGCTCCATCAGTTATGCACCACCTTGAGTCTTTGCTTGTTGCTGCTAATCTGAAGAGAGTGCTTTCAGACAGTTGCCCTGAAATTGCCCTTATTCCTACTATGAAGGTCTTATTAATTCCTTAGTTCCTTCATATATTAACACTTGATGCTCCTGAATGTGCATGACAAATACATTTTATCTTTTATTAATCTTGGCTAAATTATCTGCTGTTTATATGAGGTGACAATCGTGCATCTGAGCACAATCCTTCATATGCATTGGTTAAGTTTGGTTCTTAAGTTTGAGATTCAGAAGGTCTCATATAAATCTTGGTATGAAAATAGGGAAGGCCCGTCCTGTGGGTGATGGAATTCCTATCAATCTGCTTTTGTAGGTTAGATGGGGCATTTGATGTTGACATTTTGATTTTCTTAATGGCTGTGTCGAATGACTTCTGATAATGTCAAATTGACTTGAGATAAAAGCAATGCATAATGATAGGCAGGAGAGTATCTCTGCTGATAGTTTATGCTTATAATTGGAGTATTTGCTGCCTGTATTTCCTCTGCTATGAAGGACGTAAGCCATATGGCCTTCTGTCTTCTCTAAACTGCGGCTAACCCCTGCTTTTTCAAATTTGGAACAGTGTGTCAGCCGCATTCAAATAATAACAGACATGGTTGGGGCTTAAATAGGTTTCACGTGGCAATTTATACCATTTCTTCAATTTTTTCCTGGCCTTATTTTTATTGATTTAACCACGTTATTCCTTGACTCCTAAAATACAGAGCTCGTAGGCTTTACTCTTAATCAAATAATAAATGGGCTAATCTGATTAGGACAAGAGAACCCCAAAATAGTGTTGTAGTCTTGTTTGACTGAGAAGGACTTGATTTTCAAATATAGTGGAAAGTTATCTATAAATCTTTCAGTTGACGTCCTATGGGTTTTTGTTTTTCAAGATAGACAATGCATCTTTATCAGCCAAATCTTCATTTATTTTTTTGTGTTTTTGTGTCATACTGGCGTCTTTCTATTTGGCAAGTCAATCTTTATGAGAATAAGAAGGTAATATCATGATTAGTCATCTATAGCAGTTTAATCTGATAACATAATTAAAGCAACTGTGTGCCATGTAGATCTCTCCTTGCCTGTTGTTAGGTATACCAAGAGAATGTTGGTCAACTGTCTTTCTCTGTGCTGTAGGTCCTCGAAGCACTTACTACAAAGAGGTGCCAAGAGAAATACCATTTGGAATCTTTGGAAACTCTCGGAGACTCTTTCCTCAAGTATGCCGTTTGTCAACAATTATTCAAGACATACCAGAGTCATGATGAAGGCTTGTTAAGTGTCAAGAAAGATAAACTAATTTCTAATGAGACACTTTGCAAGTTAGGGTGTGACTGCAAACTGCCGGTACTGTCTTCTGTATCACTTTTCTCAACATATTTCTCATTTACATATAAAGAAAGAAAAGCAGATTTAAAACCAAATTATTTGGGTTGCATGGGTTGCTTGCTTTGCTGTTGACTGGGAGAAATATTCTAGGAAAATGACCGATAGGATTCTGGAAAACTATAAATTATATTCAGGCCTGATAGTCATTCTGCTTCTCCAAAGCAAGTTCAGCGGTTCTACAATTTTATTATGGTGATTTCAGCTAAGAAACTATAATATTTCTTAAGATACTGAGAGTGGAGTGTTAAAAATGACAAGAAATGCTTGATTTGGAAATGGGGGAAGGAAAAATGATGATTTTCCTTGGCCCAAACTTTCATTTTTTCCTGCCCCAAACTTTGTTTTGCTTCAATTCCAGTGAGCTGGTTGAAAGCCCGAGAGACATAGTGCTCTTCTAATGATTTTTCTCAAGATACTTTTAACGTCATTCTTTGGACAACAATTCATGTAGCTATTTCCCCATGCTAATTCTGCTCTGTTTAATAATTTTTTACTGTAGGGTTTTATACGTAACAAACCCTTTCATCCTAACACATGGATCATTCCGGGTGATAAATCTAGAGGACTGACACGATGTGTGGAGTTGCTTCCTAAAGCAAGAAAAATGTACACCCTGGAGAGAAGAAATATAAAAAGAAAGACAGTTGCCGATGTTGTTGAGGCACTTATCGGTGCGTACGTCAGTGCTGGTGGTGAAATTGCTGGCATGGTTTTTATGCGTTGGCTTGGTATTGAAGTGGACTTTGGCATCAACCCATACAAGAGGAATTTTCATGTAAATCCAGAGAAGCTCATTAACATCAGGCATATAGAATCCCTTTTAAGCTACTCATTTCGTGACCCTTCTTTGCTGGTGGAGGCTCTGACTCATGGATCCTATATGCTTCCAGAGATTCCAACGTGTTACCAGGTACTTTGAATGTAAATCTTCTTTATATCCATATATGTCTTACGTTGCACCTATCATTCGTTAATGAAATGGACTAATGACTTTTTATAATCAGTGTGTATTTTGGAAAATCTCTAGCATGCTCAAGTAGTCTGGCAATGGTGCTACCATTGGCATCAGGACTTTTAAGCAAAATGCAGATGATGCAGCTACTTGTTCAATTTTTCTTATTATTCATGTCAATGTGAATAATCTTGAAATAATCATTATTGTGAGATATTAGTGTGTGTTCTGGGAGTTCTGTCCCTTCCATTGAGTCTTCTGCATAAATGCCTGCATTCATGATGCTCCTTTAGCTGTGAATTGCCTCAGCAAATGTGTACCATGATTTATGGCGTCATCCTATCACTTGAACGCCATTGCTGTTGATAGGTTCTCTCTGTCACCATTGCACATGTAAATATTCATTGATATTGCTGATTAACTGGCCTATTCAAAGATTTTGCCTGTGGAAAGAAAGATTGCTTTGAATGCCTTCGGCAAAACCAATCTTCCAGTTTATCTTCTGTTGAGCAGATCTTGACCGCTAAATCGTTATGTGCAGCGACTGGAATTCCTAGGAGACTCGGTTTTAGATTATCTGGTCACGATTTATCTATACAGAAAATATCCTGGCTTGTCGCCAGGAATGTTGACAGACTTGAGGTCTGCTTCTGTCAACAATGATTGTTATGCTCAGTCTGCAATAAAGGCTGGATTGCACAAGCACATTCTCCATGCATCACACGCACTGCACAAGCACATTGTCGACACGGTCAACAACTTTGACAAATTATCATCAGAGTATATCTCGGGATGGGAATCTGGAACATCCCTCCCTAAGGTTAGTCTCGTAACTTGTGCTTCTATACTCGTGTTCAGTTTTGCGTCTTATTCCTGAGCCACGTGCTTTCTCTGAGATTGGATTGTATGATTTCCTACTCTTTATGATGGGGCATTGACACAATGTTCTGGAATGCCACAGGTTCTTGGAGATATAATTGAGTCCCTGGCAGGGGCAATCCTTGTGGATTCAGATTACGACAAGGAAAGAGTGTTCCAAAGTATTATGCCTCTTTTAGAGCCATTGGTTACGCCGTGGACGGTGAGGCCGCATCCTGCGAGAGAGCTGAGAGAGCTTTGCCAAAAGGAGAATTTCATATTGGAAAAACCCATCGTGTCCCGTGACAATGGTGCATCTTCCGTCACATTGAGGTCAAAGCTGAAGGACAGTATACCATCACACGGCGAGTGCCCTGATAAGAAGACAGCAAGCGGTTAGCTTCGAAGGAGGTCCTCAGGTCCTTGAAAGAAAACATCCCCGGATTATGAAAGATCGATTCACGACATCTTATGTCAACAAATCAAAACATTAGGACTAAATCGAATCTTCGCCATTCAACCCCCAATTATTCTGGAGTGGCATTATTGACGCATTTTTTTTTTAAAGTTAATTGCCATGTTAAGGAGTCAGTTGTGTCACTTTCCTCGTACCTAAATATTGTTCAATTGTTCGCGCCAAAGCTTCAGGGGTGATGTCTGCGGGCTTCGAAGCGAGTCCGAGTGTGATTTGTTTTTGTGTGTACTTTTGAGTTTTGCAGGTTGGTTCGTTTGGTGTTTTTGTTTTTTTGAGTTGGGCCAAGAAAAAGAAAGCAGCGGTCCCGCAGCCCGTTCTCTGCCTTCAAAGGAAGCACCGGCAAAAGAGCTGAATAAAGGTCGAACGTTCTTATGGCAAGAAATGGATGGAAACATCATCACCGTCATCTCCGGGCGGTCTACAAAAATAGCGTTTAAAATTTAAGTTTTTACCGATTCTAGGTTAATCTAAAAAAAAATTACGAAAAAGGGCTGTTGGTAGATTGGCTGTCCGAACAAGGCCAGTCGCGGCACGGGTGCCCGAAATCCTGTTACGGCACCCTCAGCGCCGAAACAAGGCGCCTGTTCACGTCCGAACAAGAGGGGGAAGGGGGGGGGGGGGGGGGGGGGGGGGGGCTCTGTCGCTTTTCAACCCTCTCGCCCTCTTTTCAAGAAGTAGACCTCTTTTTCAGAAAAATACGAGAGGGCTCCCCGACTCCTTCTTTCTCAGTTTCGGCAAGTAGCAAATTAGAAAGGACCCCTACCGATTTTTTCACCGTCCCATCCTATTTTTCCCTGACCCCTATGCCCCCTATGCTCCTTCTTGTTCACATGTAATGTCTGTCTTTTCAAGCGCAGAATTCGTCTCTACAATGAAGAAATTTGATATAAGAATCGCTTTTAAACAGCAAGATCTGGACGCTTGAAGAAAGAGAAACGTCAGAACGTATCGAGAGAAAACGAGAGAAGCGAGTGAGAAAATTTTAAGGTTCGTTTCGCGATTCGGAGCATGTGTTCGTATGAACGGTACTAATTCCGCAATATTCGTTCCGGCCACGACTAGGTAATATTTCACTTTACAAATATGTGTTCGTTTGACATTGCGTTTGTTGTTCGGTGGAGTAATACGAATTTTTGTAGACGGCAGAGAAGTTAAAAGCGAGTCGATATAATTTCTCATCTCGAAAACACGTGCATTTTTGAGGTTAAGGCAATGCCTTATACCTGTTAGAACAGCTATTTATCATATTGCAATAACGAATAAATTGTGCTACATATATGCTATTTTGCGTCTAAATATCAGAATTTGCGCCAAGAAAATAGCCTAATTTTACCTCTAATCATTATCTCTATTTTGCATGCGATTACAGCTCACTTTGAAATATTGTACATATAAACCTAATTTCATATGAAATTAAAATTTTGTGAGGGTAAATAGAATGGATTTTCAAAATATTGAATAATGACGAATCTAAGGAATAACGAAAAATTTGGGGGAAACCTCATTAGATGTAGATCGTAGAATGGGTTAATAGAGTCGGACAATGAGTTTGATGTTCGGTAAATATAAGCGTGATTTTAGTTGCTAATGTAATGAATATGACCATAAATAGTTAATAATAATATATAATAATAATCAACGAATAGAAAATTCGAAACAAAAAATGAGGAAAAATAATTAAAAACGAATAAAGAAATTGCAAAATTTTGTCATTTTAGTTCCGATTGAAAGCCAAGTGGGTTTTGGCGAAGCTTCGATTGTGAGTGGGGTATAGGAACGACTCAGTCGAAAAAAGATATGGCAAAAGAAGCGAAAAAGAAATAGAAAAAAATAAAATAAAATATACAATAATAATAGAAAACATAAGAAACGGGAGAGGCGCCGCACTCGGATAA
>JAGVVM010004166.1:0-20790 GCA_019149425.1 Psidium friedrichsthalianum
CCCCCAGTAAGCAGCACATTGTTCAAAGAAGCCAAACCATATTCATAGAACTTCAAATTACCAATATCTTTAATGATTTGCTTCATCAAGACCAAATGCAGACAGTCGACATAGGTACTGCATGGAATATAATATTGGGGTGATTGACTATGGTACGTACTTGACTGTACCTATTGCCTTGATACTCACCTGGAACTCATTTGACTGACTTTTCATTTGCTCAATTCGCTGCTAGCACCATTAGTGTTCATGGAGAAATGATGATGAGTTGCAAATCGAGGACATTAACTCCTAGTGTTCAGTTGCCTATTAACAATTTCGCTTCTATATTTCATCATTACAATGATGCATAGTCAAGGAGATTGGAAACTAGACATCATCGTCAGTGTCAAAAGGCGACATTAACAGATAAAGATGGAAACATAAATACAAGATCAGAGCTAAAACAAACCACCCCAACCCCCCCCCCAAAAAAAAAAAAAAAAAACCCCACCACAAATAGAGGGATCAGTTTAGGGGATTAGTCATGCCATTTAAATCGAGCTGCTCCATTGCAGTTTTCTACTTGATTATAAAATTGAAATGGAGCATGCTTCATTTAGGAACGTAAGTTGGTATGCTCTATTTTCTGGTTCTAGTGCTTATTATCACATATCTGCCCTAAGCTTTGACAATTAGAGAAAATCATTTAAACCAGACAAATGAAATCAACACGTTGTGGAATTTAGATACAGACTACTTAACTGCAGACTTTTCTGCAGCTAGCTAGCTTTTGTTCTTCTAATCTCATCAAGTTTTGCTGTCACAGAATCCACACTGAAGATCAGTCCCTTGCTTGCTTCAATTGTTCTGTAAGTTTAAGCATTAAATTTAAGTCACTACTCTGTTCAATCAAATAAACTTTTTGTTTTTGGTTTTTCGTCTGAGTACCGTGTTATCAGTGATCAGATGATTGGAAAGCTTGCCTCTTGCTGCAAAGGTATCCGCATTAGATATCAGATAAAGTAACGCCAATTGAAGTTTCCGTAACACATAACCTCACAGTGCACAGTACATGGAGCACAGCTCCTAATTGAATCCGCTTAAATTTTCCTGGTGTAGATCCTGCCTTAAGTTGAAACACCAGATTACGATGACCAGATGAAGCAACAAATGGCCCAACAACACTAAGGACTAGACTAGTACTATATCTTTCATGATGGATAAAATTGGGTTACTGACTAACTCTGCTTTTCTAGGTACATCGACAGCGCTTCAGCAAAAATAACGAAAGACTGACAGAGACTCAGCAGTTATTAAAGGGAATTGACAGACTTCTCTCTATGATATATTTGTCAAACTACTTTCATACCAATGGAAAGAAAAATGAAACCATTCTTGTTTGAAGTGGATGACCAAACGAAGATCTATCCTGAAGAAATAGGTGTCTTGCTGTTAAAAAGCAAAACCGATCATGATGACATAAAAATAGAAACTCTTTAGAAGATCACATGACAGCAACATATGCCTTCAAACTCGAAAAAGTTAAATACCCATACCTCTAGCTACAACTGTTTCTTCATCGAATGTGTCCTTGACCTGCAAATATTCTGGTTAGCAAAGCACTTGCATGATTTGATAAGCATATTACTAACCATTTGGCTGCAAGGTAATAGCCAAGACAAAAGACGAGAGAATTCCAGGGGGTTAACAAGTTCTTTCGTAGAGGGGAACCATAATATAATTAATTGTAGAGTTCTCATCATTAAGTTCACCCTTCAGTTCACGAAAGGAAATAAGTTCAGCCTACCGCAGACTAATAGTGAGGAAGTACAACTACAGAGATTGAAAAACATGACTGAAGTGATGCCAACCAAGATGTTTGTACGTGTTTGTGAGCGCGTGTATTTAAAAGTACATATATGGTCGGAGTGTTAGAGTTTTCCTAATATGAGCTTGCCTTAATTGAAATTGTAATTGACCGTTTTACGATATTAATTTACTATATATAGAATTGGTTTAATAAGGCTGGAGATCACTTTCTTCTTCGGAACCCAGGAGGTGATCGCGTTCTCCTTTTCCTCTCTTTCGGTGCAGTTCATGCAAACCGTCACTATCAATTAAATCATCCATTTACAAATAAGGAGGAGCTCTACTGGTGTCAGTGTGCGTCAATCAGATTCCAAAGAAGCGACGTTTCTCTGTTTGTCCATATCTGAGAGCATATTTGACCTTTCGCAGTCATCATCTGTCCTGTTTCTTCTTTAAGTTTCTGAATTTCGGATTTTTCTGGACAAACAACGTTTAAAAAAAGAAGAAGAGGAAGCTAAGTACTTCAAGAAAGGGAAATTTTTTTTTGCTTTTATCAAATTCTATACAGTAGCTCACATAACAAAATTACCTGAAAGCAATCATGATTGAAATACAAGGATCAAAAGATTTTAGCCAAACCCTAGAACAAGGTCCACAAATCATGTGTGCTTTCGAGGAGATATAGAAGAAAAGTAACAGATAGTTGCTGTAATTATCACACACGAGGTCAAGAAGAATAACGCAGCTCTCAAATCACTACAACAAGCAAAGGTAGTTTTCTCACAAAATGTACTCCACACCCTAGAACAAGGTCCACAAATCCTATCTAGGGACAAGGAGAACACCGACTTAGGGTTGGAAAGATGCTCCGTGAAACAACCAGAAACATCAACAATGCGCATCTAACATTGGATGGGAATACATTAAGAGAGGGAGCCGCACACATATGTTGAGCAGGTAATACATATGTTTATAGATAAATCTATCATGTGCTAATCATGTGTGCCTGCTCGTGCTCCTGTGCGTAAGACATGCAGCAGCGAATAGGAGAGAGAAACCGAACCCCGAGTGAGGTGGCTCTCCAGAGATTGAATGGTAGTAATCTGCATCTGCTCTCCCACCAAGATCTTGGCCGCCTGATCCTCCACATCTTGCAATTCACAATTGCAATTCAGCAACATCTCTCTACATAAGGCGTACGTGATTTGCTTCAAGAGAATGACAGGTGGAGATGCACCGTCCATTTAGCACCACAGAGTCTTCATGTACGGCAAGTATTCCTCCATCGTCATATTGTATATAGATTCATATCACGTGCCACGCTATGAACAAACTGAAAAGTCATCAAACAAAGGTGGAGCAAGGAATGGACATTTTGGAACCCTCCGTATTGCCCGACATTGACAAGGAGAAGCTCTAGTGCAGCGAAAAACGAAACTACAAATCTCGGAACAGGATGCCGTCGTTCAGCTATAACCGCTAAATGACTGAATGAAGCGCGCTCAAGTTCTCAAAAGAGGCAGGACGAAGCACATAGAGGCACTAGCCATGGTGTTGTTAGCTCATGATAGCGGCGTTACGAGAGCTCGATGTCACTATCAATCGCTGAATCGGAACTAGAGACCATGTTGTGAGCTTGTTAGCTCATCGATCCACGACGACGAAGAAGCAGAGACTCGCCTGATGAGAGAGAGATGACAGAGCGACTTGGCTATCGCGAGACAGTGATCGAGGGGCGGAGGTGAGTGGCGAGCGAAACTCAAGCGGAGTATGGCGAGATTGGAGTTTGAGGAACGTGCCAAAGTTTGGCGCGCAACAGAAGACAATGGATTTTATATGAATTTTAAAGTTTTTTTTTTTAAGTTTAAGGATTTGATTGGACTTAATTATATAGTTGTTCTTTCGTTTTCCTTAATTACATAGATGTCCGTGAGCCAGTTCATTTTATCCAAAAGGAGATTGCAACTTTCGCTCGTTGACATCGCAATTAAAAAATTCCAATCAATTCTTCAACTTGCGATTTCAACTCCTAGAGCGGGAAAGGGGAGATTTTAAATGAAATGCACGGTGTGTCGCAGGAACATTTTCAATTACTCCAATCAACATATGGTCCGTAATGTTAGTAGTTTTGAAAGAATAGACAGATGAGGACAAATAGTTTACGCAGCCTTCTTCTTGAGGGGCTTATTAGTGACCTTGTTACATTTGGAAAGTATTCCGGCTCAAAAAGTGACTAACATGATGATAGCAATAGACGGTTGTTATATTTAATAATTGGTCATAAATGTGTTTAAACTTAGTATTGAGTTATTATATGGGTTGTCATATTTAATAAATGGGTCATAAATATGTTTAAATACAATATGAGTGTTAAATGGGTGGTAAATGGATTTACAGCTTACTTGGACCCAACTTACCTCTACGACTCTCTCTTCGTTTTCTCTCGCCCTCACTCGATCTCGCGCTCGCTCACTCCACACTTTCTCCTCAATTTGGATATGAATTTTCCTAGATTTGACTAAATATAGAAGTGTCTTAGAAATATATGTCTGTCGAGTACAAGTCACTATTTTCTTTTTCTTTTTTGGTTGGCGACGAGTCACTATATTTGCATTGGGTGAAAACAGGTTAAAATGGTTTATTTGGGTCGCACCATTTTCAAGACAACTCAAACCCGACCCGACCCAATCATTTGGCGGGTTTAGGTAGCAGCTCAAAGCTCTTTATTTTCCCCTACGGCAAAGGACATCTAGGATGAACGTGAGTTTTGTGTATAGCTTGAAGCCCATTGTATTCCTGACATTCCGTTTGATTCTTTGTGCCATGGAAGATCTCGGGCACGTGCATTTGTCCAGAGTCCACACTGACCAGGATAGCTCCTTATGCATTTTACATTCTGTGTTATTTGTTTCCTGATAAGTGGAAGATTCCTGGTCGACACCATCTAATGATCAAAAGAGTCGTAAGTTGAGCCCAACATGTGAAATTGAGGTGTCCGTCTCCCTGGTCCTGAATATATGAGGCGAAAATACCTTATCATTGCAGCTTGTTCAAGATCATATTAGTATATAGAAACTTTTAGGACACTACCTCATCCAATTTTTAAGGGGTTGCAACTTTAAAGACATCTATTGCCGAGTGCAAAAGTTGCGATACATTTCACAGCATAGTTAAGCCCAACATAATTACAATTCAACCCCAACGATACCAAATGGGCTCTAGTAGCCCACTATCCAATCATGTTATGTCACAAAGAAGAGGGGAATGATTTCGACCATCAATTCTAGATGGAATCTGTTTCGCCGAAATTTTAACCCCCGATGAAATATCTTTCACCAAAAATCGTTCTTCGGCTTTTAATCAAATGAAACAGGTTTTGTGGCAACTCACAAGTAATATCACAGGTAATAATGAAATCAATTACTTGATTTTCAACAGGATTGTACAAACAAAAACCATGCCTGAGTTTAATTGACGACAAGGCTTGGGAAACACAAACTTTACAATAGGACCAAGCATAATCAAACTTTACTGGAATTTAATTGACAATAAAGCCTGAGGACGCTAAGATATTATGCCGGAATTGAATGGACGACTCAAATCTAGAAACTATAGCTAAGAAACACGATGGAATTTAATGGACGGCGCAAGTTTGGAAAATAAAAGGACGTGCAAGAAAGTAAAGATACTCAAAGATAGAAATTTTGTTTGATTTATGCGGAGGGGCTTCAGTAGATGGGCAATGATATTTATAGCGGTTGTTTGCCGTAATTGCTCCTAAGCTATTTCTAGCAGGTGTGTCCATATTCTTCTATTCCCGAAAATCTTGTACCCTTGTTCTAGTGATGCCATGATCTCACCCAAGCGGTTGTTCCTTTAAAAATGCATGTCAGTTGTCCCACGATTGCATTCACTCTACTCTCCAGTGGTTTCGAACTTGCAATCGTATATTAATGTACTCATCTTTCTTTCAACACTCTGATGGCTTATTGATCTTTACCATTCGGTACCCTTATCGAAATAGAACAATCATTCATCAAAATAATTAGACAATTATTGTTTCATTAGTATAAATTTCCACTTTTGATTTGACTTTCAATCCATGGCTTAAAATGGAACCATCATTCATCACACTAGAGATGAAAGAAAAGTAAGCCAAGTCCCAATGATGAGAAATTTCGACCAAAATAAATACGTGGCATTTTTATTTAAAACAATTTAATGACATGGCATGTTTAATTCAAACAATTCAGTGACATTGCTTTTTTAAATAAAAAATCAATTTCATGTGTGCAACGAGAACGACATCACTCGGTCGATGTGGCGAGGATGTGTTAAACTTCTAGCACTTAAGTGATCACATTTAACAACTTATGATACTTAAATGATCATTTTTAGAAAAACTTAGCTCTCAAATTATCATAATTTACAACTTACGGCATTGAAAGTCACTCCGCAAAATTAGCTAAACGATGTCGTTTGTGCTTTAGAAGCTGACTAGGATCCCTAGCGAGCCACATAGGATTAGTTAATTAATAAAAAATTTCCACATATGAATTCCTCATAGGCTTATCCGAGTTGGCACTGAAACAACCGTTCTTCAAAAAAAGTTGACACTTAAGTGATCCGGAAAAAGAATTTGGCACCAAAGTGAGAGCCGTACACAAATATTATCAGTTTGAGGTGTCCTTCTGCCCTTACACAAAAAGCATTAAATATGTTAAGATGATTTTGTGATCATCAAAATCATTCACTCCTATAAATTGTCACACTCCGAAAGGTGGGGGTGTTAATTTATTTCAAGACCGAACTTGAATAAGTCAAGAATTTGCCGAGGAAAATCCTACATGACATGAGAGAGCTAGTCACCGATTCAAAGATGACGCAAATTGACACACTTTCATTAATATTTGATCTAAAAAGAGCTCTTTGCAATCACCGGAAATTGGAAATGACGTGGATAGTCAATACTAGATTTGATGTTCCTCTGAATAAAGACGTAAAAGTCCCTTTCCATATAAACATGACCCGGGTTAATAATGTGTGTGGAGTCACGATACCCTTTTATGAAATTTGTGAACCAAAGGTAGAACAAATTGGACATGAAAAAGCGGTATGAACGTGAAAGAAATAAAGTGTGTGTCATCAAATGCGGGGTCTCTTCCTCAAACAGCAATGATGACTTATTGGAAGAAGACGTATGCATGGCTATCAAAAAGAACTCTTTAGTGTGTACACGGCTTTTAAAAAAGTTCTTCTTTGTGATGGGAAATAGAGCATGGACACCAAAATCACCTTATTCATTCATAGATTTTTCAAACAAGTGGGTTGGATCAGGTCATAAATAGTTCGACTTGAATGTTAATCATTCATCTTCAACATGTCAAAGAATTGGTTTCACTCGTGTCTCATGCTTCCCAATCCTCTCGTTGTCAGAGCTTGTAGGACCACCACTCCGCCAACTAATTGTGCAGGAGGGGAATCACTAATTACTAAGAGGGAGTCCCAATTTAAACCCATAAACATATCCAGTTGAACTCACCTCCACTAAAAAACTTAAGCCAATGAATTATTAGCCAACTAGGATATATTAACTATTTTACATCACATCAATACTACACGTGCATCCTAACAATTGAGAACTGACAATATAATTTTGGTGATACGAATTGTTAATTAGAGCATAAAAGAAGTCATTTTTTTTATTTACTTAATTTTGTCTTGGATGCCGGACGGAATAAGCACGTAAAGATCCCTTTCCAGAGAAGTGCAATTTGGGTTCAAATTCACCGTAGGAACGCGGAAAATGATGTGTATGGAGTGCCCACTGGGTGGCCAAGCGTGTCTTTTGGGCTTTCAGATTAGAAAAGGGGAGGGTGGAAATACTGGTAAATGAATCTTAGCATTAGAAGACCGTCTTAAAGGTGCTACGTCATACTTTGAAACGGATTTTTTGAACCTAGGCGCGCACTGTACCGGACCTTTTATGAAATTTATGAACGAAAGGTAGAACAAATTAGACATGGAAAAAAGGTATGAATGTGAAAGAAATGCCAAATAGCAGGGATGACTTGCTGGGAAAAGAGGTATGAACAAACTCTTCGTCAGGGTGTACACAGCGTTTAGAAAAGCTCTTCTCTGTGATGGGAAACGAGGCATGGACAACTAAAATCACATCGTTGTCATCAGAGAATTGGTTTCAATCGTGTCTCATGCTTCCCAATCCTCTCGTTCTCCGTGGGGACGTGGAAAATAATGTGTGTGGAGTCACGATACTAGACCTTTTATGAAATTTGTGAACAAAAGGTAGAACAGATTAGACATGGAAAAGTGGTGAACGTGAAAGAAATGCCGAGTCAGCAAGGATGACCTGCTGGGAAAAGAGGTCTGAACAAACTCTTCATCAAGGTGTGTACACAGCTTTTAGAATTGGTCTTCTCTATGATGGGAAACGAGGCATGGACAACGAAAATCACCTCGTTGTCATCACAGAATTGGTTTCAATCACATATGGTTCATAATGTTAATCATGTGGGAAGGATAGGCAGAGGAGGAGAAATAGTTTATGCAGCCTTCTTCTTGAGGGCTTAGTGATCTTCATTAAATTAGCTTGTTCAATTCGATACTTATTATGAATCGCCACCCCAACCTCTATTGTTGTAACAATTTGTGGAGAGAATGATTTTGATGGCCTAAAAATCATTCCAACATGTTGAATATCTTGTTTTAAGTTACGAAAAAGAAAAAAGGAGGATTTTTTTTTATTACTATTTTACAATTAAGTGTGCAATAAATTATAGTAGGCTACATGATACAATCACCATATCAATATATTACTTGTCACCAACATATCTTTTCGACTACGTTTGGTTGTTCGAATTTCTAGTTAGGATATGATTAGATGAGATAAGATATTAGGTGCCTGGTAATGCTCGCATGTCAACCTCTATGGTCGTTGATAGGATGTTAGGTGCTTGGTAATGCTCACTTGCCATTCATGTGACTATCTACGTTCATGTGTCAAGCACATGCTTGTTTCTGTCGATGACTCAACTATTTTATGTGCAAACTGTTAGGGTGTGGTTCATATTCTCCATAAACAGACACGGTCAGCAGACAGGGGTCTGGGGGTGGGGTGGGAGACATCCCTGCGAGGGTCACAGGGCAACGCCCCCAAGCCACGAGAGGGCTTTTATATTTTGAGTCCACATTTTATTGGTAGTTTGGGTTTGAAACCATGAATATGTACTACCTATATATAATCTATTTATCTTCTAATTGAAAGTTATAACAGAGAGGTGAAATATGCTAATTATAGTGAAATCCTCTGCTAGATGTAGCCCTAATTTAATGGTGAATCAAGAGAAATATTTATGTCTCAATTTTTCTTTCTTGCTTTTACTTTTTACTTTATTATGATTTGTGTGCCGAATCCTAACACAAACATAAGTATTTAACGAAGTCTATGTGAAAGCATTGTACATTTCGGAGATTGCATTCTTTTAAAATTTGGCTTTTATTTGATGCTGAATGTTCCTAATTTCTAAAGACGTGTAAATTTTGTCATTAAGTTACATGTATTATTTATTTATGCTTTTTGAATGTACAATAACTGTTCATAAATTTATGAAGAGCACATGGACCTGCCTTGTGAATTGGCCCATCCCGTGCTTGGAAAATTGTCTCATTCAGGATGGGGCACCACGGGACGCGAATTCTTTCTCTCGTTCCTTAGCTGTGCTTCAAAGTGTATTGTTATTTTAAAGTGGCAACACCTTAAAATCGGATGAGGTATCCTCTCGAAAGTTTTTAATACATCGATGTAGTTTCTAAGAAGCTGCAATTATAAGGTGTTTGCACCTCTTGAATGCTACAACACCCTTATTCATAGCTAAGTCAATGCGGGCTAAGTTATACCAAACAACCTCTTGATAGCGGAACATTTTACTCGTTTAACTTTTACAGCAGACATTGTATGTGGGATGTAATCGGCCGGCATTTGTTTTCAATTTGTCAAATATCGTGTACATGATAACTTTTGACATAAGCGATACTTTAATTATCATGTCCCGTCGTCTCTCGTTAGCTGGTAAGTGTGTCAAGCTAAAGTGTCGTATATTCTTTCTCTTGTTAGTTGTTTCTTCCATTCCTCTTCTTTTATTGGATTTATTTTCTTATAACATATCTTTGAGCATACTTTGGACCTTAGCTCAAAATTTCGATTATATTTTCTGTAATTGAAATTTCTAGTTTGTGCCCATCCCTATCTCTCTCTTCAGATGATATACTAAAACCGCACTAAGTAATTTTTTGTCTCTATGCGTTGCGTTTGGTCAAACCGCAAATGTCTTCTTTTGTGTTAAAAGTGGCAAGGTAACTATTGAGAAGAGACCATGAAATTGCATTACTCTTTCCTCTAGTACAAAAGGCAATTGTTGAGCAGGTTTCTTTTTTCCTTAAGATTTTTGACAGAGCTTTGCGAAAAACCCACAAAAAAATGTATAAAGAGAGTATTCTTTCATCCACATTAATTGACTCCAGAACTTGCTTGATAAACATTCATTTCTAACATATTGGATCGTTAATGTATCGATCTCCTAATATATTTTGTGGAAGGATATGAAACTACCTAGGTCAGCCTGGACTTTGAAAATATGCACGTGCCCGAGAGATCATCAACACAACAAAGAATCGAGCACAGTGTCAAGAGTAAAAAATTCTACATGACAGGAGGGATTTAATTTGAAAATGACTCGAACACGACACATTTTTATTAATATTAAGGCTCCATTTATTTCGAAGAAAATGAATGATTTGAAATATATTTTTCTAAAAAGAATTACCTGTATTGCTTGAAATTAATAGTCGATGAAAACATATTCCACTAACTCATTTTTCCTAAGGGATCCAAATGCCAAAAAATGAGGAAACTGTTTTTCCGTAAAATATTTTCTGCAAAACAAATGGATCCTAAATTGAAAAAAACAAACTCTCTGCAATCCCCAAAATGAAGTAGATAATTAATATTGGATCTGAGGACACAAATGGTCAACCGTAATTAGCACATGAAGAAGTCAACATTCTTGTCTAAGAAGTGGAGCGGAAAAAGGACGCAAAGATTCCTTTCCAAAAAAATACGACTTGCTTAAAAATTCTCCGTGGGAACATGGAAAATAATGTGTATGGAGTTTTTTATTTCTTTTCCTCGAAAAGGAGTTTCAATGGTAGGTCAAGCCGACTGTACAGGAGGGATGACTTGCTGGGGAAAGAGGTATGAATGCATAGCAGAAAGAACTCTTCAGGATCTACCCAGCTTCTATAAAAGCTCTTCAAGCTGCTATATTCTTCCTCATCACTTCGCTCATTCCTTCTTGTCCCTCCCATAGTGAATTAGTACCCAATTTATGCTCATAAAATGGGACGCTCGCGTCTCAATTGTGCACAACTCTGCTGTTCTGGTCTTCTTTTCACTACCCTTCTTGTGTCGGGGGGCTTCGGTGAAGTCGTTTCGGCTATCAACGACACAGACATGCTTGCACTGCTTGCTTTCAAGGTTGAAGTAACAGGTGACCCTTTCGGGTTGCTAAACCGGTGGAATGACACCACTGACTTCTGCCTATGGGAGGGGTTACGTGTGGTCGCCGACACCACAGGGTCACGGTACTGGACCTAGCTTCCCAGGGACTCTCGGGACCCATCTCACCTCACATTGGCAACCTCAGCTTCTTAAGAAGGCTGAGGCTCAAAAACAATAGCTTCGGCCTCGAAATCCCTCCTCAAATTGGCTGTCTGCGTCGGCTCCTATTCTTGGATTTATCGTATAATTCACTGACGGGTGAGATTCCCACAAATTTATCAGGTTGCTTGAAGCTTTTAGATCTCAACCTCGACAACAACCAGTTGGTTGGCGGAATTCCAGTGGAGATGGGCTCCTTGTCAAATCTTCAATCGCTCAGCTTTTCTTACGAACCAATTATATGGGAGCATCCCTTCATCCATAGGGAACTTATCATCTCTAGAGGAGTTTTTGGGTGCCGAAAACGGTTTGAGTGGGGTCATTCCCGAGTCTCTAAGTCGACTGACCAAGCTGCATTTGCTCGGCTTGGGAGGCAACAGGCTTTCAGGTACCATTCCGCCTTCGGTCTTCAACTTGTCCTCGCTGACTGTATTCGATGTAGGTATGAACCCGATCCACGGCAATCTTCCTGAAGATATAGGATTCACTCTCCCGAACCTTCAATTTTTTTAGCATTGCTTATAACCACTTTGCTGGATCAATTCCTTTGTCCATATCCAATGCCACAGATCTAAGCGTGCTCCAGCTTGCAGCCAATGAGCTCTCCGGGAAAGTCCCTTCATTGGCGAATCTCCGTAACCTTTGGGATGTTACCTTGCCCATTAATTATCTCGGGAGTGGAGGGTCCGATGCAGATGATCTCAGCTTCCTTTGCTCCCTAACAAATGCCACCAACTTGATGACACTGCAGATGGGGCAAAACAGATTTGGGGGGACACTTCCTGCATGCATCGGTAATCTCTCCGCAACTCTTGAAACTCTGACAGTAGAAAAGAATCTCATATCGGGGGAGATCCCCAGAGAATTTGGTAATCTTGTGAACTTGCAGACATTAGCAATGGAGACAACTTTCTTTTAGGTCCAATCCCATCAGATTTAGGAAACCTTCCGAATCTTGCAGTATTGATCTTGTCGCGAAACAATCTATCTGGCGTTATCCCATCCTCTTTGCAAAATCTGCAGAGGTTGATCAAATTATATCTTGCCGGAAATAACTTCAAAGGGCCAATTCCATCGAACCTACTTAAGCATCCGAGTTTGACAGAACTAGATCTTTCGAGGAACAGTCTTCGTGGTCCTGTATTATTCCCCGTGGCTGGGAGCCTCCTCTATTTGAATTTGTCTTGGAACCGTTTGAGTGGAGTCATTCCGATGGAAATTGGGAACTTGAAACATTTGGACCAATTGGATATTTCGGGAAACATTCTAGACGGTGAAATCCCAAACAGTCTAGGCAATTGTGATGCACTGACAGTGCTAAGAATGCGAGATAATCTCTTCCATGGGTCCATTCCTCAAGCAATTAGCTCATTAAGAAGCATTGAGGAATTAGATCTTTCCAACAACAATTTCTATGGGGAAATTCCAAAGTTCTTAGAGGCATTTCAGTATTTGGAAAAGCTGAACTTATCTTACAATCATTTGGAAGGCCCGCTACCAATTCGAGGAGTTTTTAGGAATGTGAGTGCGACTATTGTCGCTGGAAATGGAAAGCTCTGTGGTGGAATGCCTGAATTTGAGCTCCTTGAGTGCGTCACTCGAAACTCCAAAAGTAGAGGCGGAGTCCATAAGTTGAAACATACCATTGCCGTTGTTTTTGGTCTTCTTGGAATAACTCTCATTGTCACTTTTCTATGTCTATATTGGTTGAACCATAAAAGAAACGAGCCAAATTCAAGCTCCCCAGATGATTCATTGTTGAATCTTTCTTATAGGAAACTTCTAAAAGCAACTGATGTTTTTCTACGACTAATCTGATTGGGGTCGGAAGTTTTGGTTCTGTGTACAAGGGGTTGCTCCAGGAGAATGGAACTGTCATTGCAGTGAAGGTGCTTAATTTAATGCGGCATGGCGCTCTCAAGAGCTTCAAAGCCGAGTGTGAGGCTTTAAAGCGTATAAAACACCGAAATCTTCTGAAAGTTTTGACGGCGTGCTCAAGCATTGATTATAAGGGTGATGAGTTCAAGGCTTTAGTTTACGAGTTCATGGTCAATGGCAGCCTAGAAGAGTGGTTGCACCCTAACCCAGCTACAAATGATGTAGATGGGCACTTGAAGAAATTGAGTCTCGTCCAAAGGATAAACATTTCCATTGATGTTGCTTCCGCATTAGATTATCTCCATAATCAATGTGAAAGCCCAATAATTCATTGTGATCTAAAGCCAAGCAATGTCCTTCTCGATGCTGACATGGTTGGACATGTTGGTGACTTTGGATTGGCGAAGATTGTACTCGAATCACATCTGGCGCAAGACCAAATATGAGTTCTGCTGGTTTAAGAGGAACAGTTGGTTATGTCGCTCATGGTAAACATTATCAACTTGTCCTTATAGAGACTAATGTTTTTCGTTTTATCATTTCTTCAAGAAAATGTAGTGTGAATCAAACTTCTTGTTTTTGACATTTCTTACGCTACAACATGTGTAAACTGCAGAATATTCCAACGGAAGCCAGGTCTCGAGAGAAGGTGATGTCTATAGTTACGGTATCCTCTTATTAGAGATGTTCACAGGATTAAGTCCTACTAACGACATGTTCAGAGATAATTTGAATCTTCATGGTTATGTCGTTGAGGCTCTACCCCAACGAGCTATGGAGATTACCGATCCCGTGCTCCTTCACGAAGGAGGAGAGAGCCACAACAGTTCCCAAGATTCACTTCACGAAAGAAGCTGCGCATTTCAAGAATGTTTGGGAGCAATATATGGTATTGGACTCGCTTGCTCTATGGAGGAGCGTAGCAGACGCATGAGTATCGACAAAGTTGCAACCCAGCTGCACTCCATCAAGAGAAAACTTTTTGCAGCTTCTTCACTTGGGTAGATGAGACATGAATGGGTGATATCATAAGTAGCAAGTTCCTCTTTCCTGTAATGAATCTCTCTAGTACTCTTTGCGAATAAAAAAGGAAAGGACAAACGTCTGACTTCCTAATTTTCTTGTGAATCTTAAAGAGCACATCGTCCCGACATTCCTACTTAAAGGACAGCCCTCAATTCACACCTTCTAGCATTTTTTTTTTGTCAGGATGACATTTCTTGACAAATTTATGGGATAAAAAGCCAAAATTATGAGCCAAATTTGACAGAATCTGGTTTGTAGGTCTACCAGAAAAATGAGGATGAATATCATGTACTTTAAAAGTTTTATTGCAACTTGTTATGGCCTGTCCGCTTAAAAACTAAGTTGCAAACTTGCAATGGGTTTTTTTTTTATACAAATGTGGCGTCTCTGTTAATTTTCAATTTTGAGGGCAGTCTTCAAACATCACATTTGAGCAAAAATCTTGTTTTAGTCCTGACCGCAAGCAACAGTTTGCATCAGAGGTTGATTATTAAAGCTTGTAGTTTCGGGATTTGAGTGGTCTTCTCGCCAACTGCTTTTATACAATTGCTGTTTCTGTCTTCGTTTCCGTCCTTCAAGGTCCCCGAGCTAGTCCATTATCCAGACCGAAACTTCACTTACTGATGTCGCAATTGAAAGAATTCAAATTAATTCTTCTACTGGTGAGGTCAACTAGTATTCGATGTTCTGGCTGCTTTCTTTTCCTGTTCATACACAAGCATCTCACTCGATCTTGTACTCCTGTCCGCAGGCGCACTTCACGAGCTGTGATATTCCCTGTTAAAAGCAGATAAACAAATGATTCCGGCAATATATATGAATAAGGCCACTAAGAAAACGTCTAAACCGAAGGGTGCTACATAATTATTCGTTTGAGTTGAGACAGCATGTGGAAGAACAGTAAAATCTGTTCTTCCACATTGTCTCAACTCAAACGAATAATTATGTAGCATTCGTTTAGACGTTTTCTTAGTGGCCTTATTCATAAATATTGTCCGGAATCATTTGTTTATCTGCTTTTACAGGGAATAACAGCTCGTGAAGCATGCGCCTGTTGGAGTAGTAGCAAGATCGAGTGAGATGCTTGTTTATCTGCTTTTAACAGGGAATATCACAGCTCGTGAAGTGCGCCTGCGGACAGAGTACAAGATCGAGTGAGATGCTTGTGTAGGAAAAGGAAAAGAAAAAGCCAAAAAATTTGAAAGGACCTCACCAGTATTTTGACATCAGTAAGTGAAGTTTCGGTCTGGATAATGGACTAGCTCGGGGACCTTGAAGGACGGAAACGAAGACAGAAACAGCAATTGTATAAAAGCAGTTGGCGAGAAGACCACTCAAATCCCGAAACTACAAGCTTTAATAATCAACCTCTGATGCAAACTGTTGCTTGCGGTCAGGACTAAAACAAGATTTTTGCTCAAATGTGATGTTTGAAGACTGCCCTCAAATATTGAAAATTAACAGAGACGCCACATTTGTATAAAAAAAAAACCCATTGCAAGTTTGCAACTTAGTTTTTAAGCGGACAGGCCATAACAAGTTGCAATAAAACTTTTAAAGTACATGATATTCATCCTCATTTTTCTGGTAGACCTACAAACCAGATTCTGTCAAATTTGGCTCATAATTTTGGCTTTTTATCCCATAAATTTGTCAAGAAATGTCATCCTGACAAAAAAAAAAATGCTAGAAGGTGTGAATTGAGGGCTGTCCTTTAAGTAGGAATGTCGGGACGATGTGCTCTTTAAGATTCACAAGAAAATTAGGAAAGTCAGACGTTTGTCCTTTCCTTTTTTATTCGCAAAGAGTACTAGAGAGATTCATTACAGGAAAGAGGAACTTGCTACTTATGATATCACCCATTCATGTCTCATCTACCCAAGTGAAGAAGCTGCAAAAAGTTTTCTCTTGATGGAGTGCAGCTGGGTTGCAACTTTGTCGATACTCATGCGTCTGCTACGCTCCTCCATAGAGCAAGCGAGTCCAATACCATATATTGCTCCCAAACATTCTTGAAATGCGCAGCTTCTTTCGTGAAGTGAATCTTGGGAACTGTTGTGGCTCTCTCCTCCTTCGTGAAGGAGCACGGGATCGGTAATCTCCATAGCTCGTTGGGGTAGAGCCTCAACGACATAACCATGAAGATTCAAATTATCTCTGAACATGTCGTTAGTAGGACTTAATCCCGTGAACATCTCTAATAAGAGGATACCGTAACTATAGACATCACCTTCTCTCGAGACCTGGCTTCCGTTGGAATATTCTGCAGTTTACACATGTTGTAGCGTAAGAAATGTCAAAAACAAGAAGTTTGATTCACACTACATTTTCTTGAAGAAATGATAAAACGAAAAACATTAGTCTCTATAAGGACAAGTTGATAATGTTTACCATGAGCGACATAACCAACTGTTCCTCTTAAACCAGCAGAACTCATATTTGGTCTTGCGCCAGATGTGGATTCGAGTACAATCTTCGCCAATCCAAAGTCACCAACATGTCCAACCATGTCAGCATCGAGAAGGACATTGCTTGGCTTTAGATCACAATGAATTATTGGGCTTTCACATTGATTATGGAGATAATCTAATGCGGAAGCAACATCAATGGAAATGTTTATCCTTTGGACGAGACTCAATTTCTTCAAGTGCCCATCTACATCATTTGTAGCTGGGTTAGGGTGCAACCACTCTTCTAGGCTGCCATTGACCATGAACTCGTAAACTAAAGCCTTGAACTCATCACCCTTATAATCAATGCTTGAGCACGCCGTCAAAACTTTCAGAAGATTTCGGTGTTTTATACGCTTTAAAGCCTCACACTCGGCTTTGAAGCTCTTGAGAGCGCCATGCCGCATTAAATTAAGCACCTTCACTGCAATGACAGTTCCATTCTCCTGGAGCAACCCCTTGTACACAGAACCAAAACTTCCGACCCCAATCAGATTAGTCGTAGAAAAACCATCAGTTGCTTTTAGAAGTTTCCTATAAGAAAGATTCAACAATGAATCATCTGGGGAGCTTGAATTTGGCTCGTTTCTTTTATGGTTCAACCAATATAGACATAGAAAAGTGACAATGAGAGTTATTCCAAGAAGACCAAAAACAACGGCAATGGTATGTTTCAACTTATGGACTCCGCCTCTACTTTTGGAGTTTCGAGTGACGCACTCAAGGAGCTCAAATTCAGGCATTCCACCACAGAGCTTTCCATTTCCAGCGACAATAGTCGCACTCACATTCCTAAAAACTCCTCGAATTGGTAGCGGGCCTTCCAAATGATTGTAAGATAAGTTCAGCTTTTCCAAATACTGAAATGCCTCTAAGAACTTTGGAATTTCCCCATAGAAATTGTTGTTGGAAAGATCTAATTCCTCAATGCTTCTTAATGAGCTAATTGCTTGAGGAATGGACCCATGGAAGAGATTATCTCGCATTCTTAGCACTGTCAGTGCATCACAATTGCCTAGACTGTTTGGGATTTCACCGTCTAGAATGTTTCCCGAAATATCCAATTGGTCCAAATGTTTCAAGTTCCCAATTTCCATCGGAATGACTCCACTCAAACGGTTCCAAGACAAATTCAAATAGAGGAGGCTCCCAGCCACGGGGAATAATACAGGACCACGAAGACTGTTCCTCGAAAGATCTAGTTCTGTCAAACTCGGATGCTTAAGTAGGTTCGATGGAATTGGCCCTTTGAAGTTATTTCCGGCAAGATATAATTTGATCAACCTCTGCAGATTTTGCAAAGAGGATGGGATAACGCCAGATAGATTGTTTCGCGACAAGATCAATACTGCAAGATTCGGAAGGTTTCCTAAATCTGATGGGATTGGACCTAAAAGAAAGTTGTCTCCCATTGCTAATGTCTGCAAGTTCACAAGATTACCAATTTCTCTGGGGATCTCCCCCGATATGAGATTCTTTTCTACTGTCAGAGTTTCAAGAGTTGCGGAGAGATTACCGATGCATGCAGGAAGTGTCCCCCCAAATCTGTTTTGCCCCATCTGCAGTGTCATCAAGTTGGTGGCATTTGTTAGGGAGCAAAGGAAGCTGAGATCATCTGCATCGGACCCTCCACTCCCGAGATAATTAATGGGCAAGGTAACATCCCAAAGGTTACGGAGATTCGCCAATGAAGGGACTTTCCCGGAGAGCTCATTGGCTGCAAGCTGGAGCACGCTTAGATCTGTGGCATTGGATATGGACAAAGGAATTGATCCAGCAAAGTGGTTATAAGCAATGCTAAAAAATTGAAGGTTCGGGAGAGTGAATCCTATATCTTCAGGAAGATTGCCGTGGATCGGGTTCATACCTACATCGAATACAGTCAGCGAGGACAAGTTGAAGACCGAAGGCGGAATGGTACCTGAAAGCCTGTTGCCTCCCAAGCCGAGCAAATGCAGCTTGGTCAGTCGACTTAGAGACTCGGGAATGACCCCACTCAAACCGTTTTCGGCACCCAAAAACTCCTCTAGAGATGATAAGTTCCCTATGGATGAAGGGATGCTCCCATATAATTGGTTCGTAAGAAAGCTGAGCGATTGAAGATTTGACAAGGAGCCCATCTCCACTGGAATTCCGCCAACCAACTGGTTGTTGTCGAGGTTGAGATCTAAAAGCTTCAAGCAACCTGATAAATTTGTGGGAATCTCACCCGTCAGTGAATTATACGATAAATCCAAGAATAGGAGCCGACGCAGACAGCCAATTTGAGGAGGGATTTCGAGGCCGAAGCTATTGTTTTTGAGCCTCAGCCTTCTTAAGAAGCTGAGGTTGCCAATGTGAGGTGAGATGGGTCCCGAGAGTCCCTGGGAAGCTAGGTCCAGTACCGTGACCCTGTGGTGTCGGCGACCACACGTAACCCCTTCCCATAGGCAGAAGTCAGTGGTGTCATTCCACCGGTTTAGCAACCCGAAAGGGTCACCTGTTACTTCAACCTTGAAAGCAAGCAGTGCAAGCATGTCTGTGTCGTTGATAGCCGAAACGACTTCACCGAAGCCCCCGACACAAGAAGGATAGCGAAAAGAAGACCAGAATAATGGAGTTGTGCACAACTGAGATGCGAGCGTCCCATTTTATGAGCATAAATTGGGTACTAATTCACTATGGGAGGGACAAGAAGGAATGAGTGAAGTGATGAGTATGAACATAGCAGCTTGAGCTAGAAGAGCTTTTATAGAAGCTGGGTAGACCCTGAATAGTTCTTTCTGCCATGCATTATACCTCTTTCCCGGCAAGTCATCCCTCCTGTACAGTCGGCTTGACCTACCATTGAAACTCTTTTCGAGGAAAAGAAATTAAAAACTCCATACACATTATTTTCCATGTTCCCACGGAGAATTTTTAACCAAGTCGTTTTTTTGTGGAAAGGAATCTTTTCGTTCTTTTTCCGCTCCACTTCTTAGACAAGAATATTGACTTCTTCATGCGCTAATTACAGTTGACCATTTGTGTCCTCAAATCCAATATTAATTATATGCTTCATTTTGGTGATTGCAGAGAGTTTGGTTTTTCAATTTAGGCTCCGTTTATTTCAAAGAAAATATTTTACGGAAAAACAGTTTCCTCATTTTTTTGGCATTTGGATCCCTTAGGAAAATGAGTTAGTGGAATATGTTTTCATCGACTACTAATTTCAAGCGATACAGGCGATTGTTTTTCGAAAAATATGTTTCAAATCATTCATTTTCTCCGAAACAAATAAAGCCTTAATATTAATAAAAATGTGTCGTGTTCGAGTCGTTTTCAAATTAAATCCCTGCTGTCATGTAGAATTTTTCTCGTTAAATCTTTAGCTTGTTCAAGTCCATCCTTATTATGAGTCGCCTCCCCAACCCCTATTGTTGTAACAATTTGTGGAGAGAATAATCTGATGGTCTAAAAATCATTCAACATGTTGAATATCTTGTTTTAAGTTATAAAAAAGAAAAAAAGGATGATTTTTTTATTACTATTTTACAATTAAGTGTGCAATAAAATTATAATAGGCTACATGATACATCACCATATCAATATATTACTTGTAACTAACATATCTTTTAGACTGCGTTTGGTCGTTCGAATTTCTAGTCAGGATATGATTAGATGAGATAAGATATTAGGTGCTTGGTGATGTTCACATGTCAACCTCTATGGTCGTTGACAGGATGTTAGGTGCTTGTAATGCTTACTTGCCATGCATGTGACTATCTACGTTCATGTGTCAAGCACATGCTTGTTTGTGTCTATGACTCAATTACTTTCTGTGCAAACTGTTGGGTGTGGTTCATATTCTCCATAAACAGCACAGTCAGCGAAAAGGGTCTAGAGGTGGGGTGGGGGACATCCCGGCGGGGGTCACAAGGGCAACACCCC
>JAGVVM010004167.1:0-12092 GCA_019149425.1 Psidium friedrichsthalianum
TTATAGCAAATAATATCTCAGCTTGAAGTGTTTAGTCTTGCCATGAAAAACTGGATTCTGAGCAATTGCAATTGCAGCCTGATTATCCACATACAACACAGTCGGACCATCCTCTTGCAGCCCCAAATCACCTAGTAGCTTCTGAGCCATACTGCATGCTTTGCAGCTGCAGTTGCAGCCACAAACTCTGCTTCAGCTGTTGACTGTGCTACTATTTCCTGCTTCTTTGAACTCCACGAGAAGCAACCTGATCCAAGTGAAAAACAGTAGCCTGTTGTGCTTTTCATGTCCTCCACTGAACCGCCCCAGTCACTGTCCACAAAGCCAACTAACTTCATCTCAGAAACTTCTTTAAACTTCACACATAGCTCTGAGTCCCTTTCAGGTACCTCAACACCTTTTTCCTGCAGTAAGATGTTCCTCGCCTGCACAGTGAAGAAATCTTGACAAAATGCTCACTGCATACTGAATGTCAAGGTCTAGTAGCTGCTAAATACATTAGACAGCCCACTAGTCTTCTGTACTCACTCTCATGCTCAGAATCCTGCAGGTCATTCTTGCTTAACTTCTCTTTCTGATTCACAGGAGTAGTCACTGGTTTGCATTCTCCCATTTTAAACCTCTTTAGAACCTCTCTGATGTACTTCTTCTGGCAGACGAATATTTCACCCTCTTTCTGATGAATCTCCATGCCTAAAAAGTAAGACATTCTCCCCAAATCTGTCATCTCAAATTGCTTCATCAGTCCTGTCTCAGCTTCACTATTTCACTCTCATCCTCTCCTGTAACCAGCAGATCATCAACATAAATAGACACCACACAAGACCATTCTCACCTTGTTGTAGTACAGGGTGACCTCGCTTAAACTCTTCTTGAACCCAAGTGGTGCAAATAGTAGTCAATTTTGCTATACCACGCCCTAGGAGCTTGTTTCAGCCCATACAAGGCTTTCCTCAGCTTGTAAACTTTATCTTCCTGAACTTTAACAGCAAATCCTTCTGGCTGATCTACATAGATGTCCTCAGAAAGATCACCATTTAAGAAGGCTGATTTCACATCTAGCTGATAAATGATCCACCTTTTCTGTGCAGCAACAGCTAGTAGCAATCTGATAGTATCCATGCGAGCAACTGGAGCAAAAGTATCAGAGTAGTCTACTCCACTTACTTGAGCATATCCCTTCACAACCAATCTAGCTTTATACTTATTCACTGTGCCATCTGGGTTCAATTTTGTCTTAAAAACCCATTTGACACTATAGTCTTCTCGTGATCAGGCTTAGAAACAAGCTGCCATGTGTTGTTCTTGTTGATCATGCTCAGTTCTTCTTTCATAGCTGATACCCACTCAACACTTTTTTGCTTCCTCAACTGTTTCAGGCTCTAGCAGAGTCACATTACATCTGGCATAGACCTCTGCCAGTGGTCTGGTACCTCGCACAGCAGATCATCTACTAGTTCATTCTCAATCAGCTCATACTCATTCTGCATATTAGTTTCAGCTAGAATGTTTCTACTTTCAACCTTTTTCCTCTTCACTTACTGACCTCTCCCACCTTTTATCTTCATAAAAAAAAACATCTCTACTCACAATGATCTTCTGTGTATCAGGACAATACACTCTATAGGCTTTAGACTGAGAACTATACCCCACAAAAATACCAGCCTCACTCCTATGATCAAGCTTATCTCTATTGATTGAAGGAGTCATATAATAGCATAGACAACCAAAGATTCTCAATCCACTCACCTTTGGTTTGTAGCCATGCCATGCCTCAAATGAAGTTTGCTTGTTGAGAGCTTTGGTTGGTAGCCTATTCAACAAGAAAACAGCAGTATTCACTGCTTCTGCCCAGAAGCTCTTGGACAGTTGCTTGCCTTGTAGCATGCATCTCCCCATCTCCACAATGCTTCTGTTTTCCTTTCACTCACTCCATTCTGCTGAGGAGTGTAAGGAACTGTGAACTGATGCTTTATGCCTGAATCTTCACAGATAGCTTTGAATCTTTTGAGGTATACTCACCACCATTATCAGTTCTCACTGTCTTGATTTTACAATTTGCTTCATTCTCCACCTCCTGTTTGAAACTCAGAAAAACTTCATCAACTTCTGACTTCTGTTTGAGGAAGTATACCCAACAAAACCTTGTGCAATCATCAATAAAGGTCACGAAGTACTTGCTTCTATTCAGTGATTCTTCAGGCATAGGCCCACAGACATCTGAATGTACTAGTTGAAGCTTTTCCTTGGCCCTCCATGTTGCTTTCTGGAATGGCTTCCTTACTAGCTTCCCTTGCAGACAAGTTTCACAATCAGTTTCTTCACTTCCCAACTGAGGCAGGTCATCAACTAAACCATGCCTTTGCATAAACTGCAATCCTTTATAGTGAAAGTGCCCCAACCTTCTGTGCCATAGCTCCTCCTGACCCTGCACACATGCCATAGCTGTGCTCTCTTCACTTGCAGGATCAAATGCAAAGGTCTTATTCTGCATAGGAATTCTGAATAAAAATTTGCCTTCTTCATTTGCAACAGCACACTCATTCTTCTCAAACACAATCTTCATGCCCTTCTCAACTAACTGCCCCACACTCAGAAGATTCTGATCTATTTTGGGAACATAATAAACATCGGATATTAACTTCACTCCTCCAGTGCCTTCAAGCAACACACTGCCTCTTCCTTCAACCTCTAGATGTTCACCATTCCCAATTCTCACTCTGGTGTTGACTGATCTGTCAATCTTAGTGAAAATTGACTCATTTCCTGACATGTGATTGGAACAACCACTGTCCACGAGCCATCTATCACATGAAACCTGAGTCATAAAACCTGAGGCAACAAACAGTTGCTCCACTTCAGGAGCAACTTCACCTGCAGCAGCCTGAGCTTCTCCTTGCTGAGAACTCTTTCCTTTGCAGATTCTTTCTATATGTCCCATCTTCCCACACTTTCTACACTTCACATTTGGCCTCCTCCAACACCTAAAGAAGGGGTGACCCTTCTTCCCACAGTGCTTGCAGGCTTCATAACTCCCTTTCCTTTCTTGTGCATCAGCAACACCAGAACTGGTCTGTTGAACACCAGAATAGTTGCCTTGCTTCTTTTTCTCACCACTTCCATACTTCACTCTTGCCTGCATTGCTCCTTCAGTAGACTCATCTCCTCTCCTTAGTACCCTCCTTTGCTCTTGTGCTTGAAGAGCACTAACTACTTCAGCAAATTGCATCTCTGAGATTTCTCTTGTGTTCTCAAGAGATGCCACAGTAGCTTCGAATCTCTCAGGCACAGAACATAGGAGCTTCTCGATGAGTCTTTCCTCCCCAAGATCAGTGCCTAAAGCTGCCAATTTATTTGTTAAATCCAGGAGCTTATCAGCAAAATCTTGCACTGATTCACTCTCCTTCATCTTCATTCTTTCTAGTTCCCTCTTAAGGTTCATTGCTTTCATTCCTTTTATCTTCTTATTGCCCTCATATTCCTTCTTCAGAAAATTCCAAATAGCTTTTGCAGATTCCAATTCATAATCCTATTAAAAATAACAGGAGTAACAGCAGCATACAGACTTGCTCTTGCCTTAGCCTTTCTTGTTGTACGCTCCTTATGGAACTTGATCTGATTGAGAGTTGGATTTTCCCCCAGTGGTTGCACTTCGTAATCATCTTCCACTGCCTCCCACAAATCAGCTCCTTCAAGGAATGCCTGCATTCTCACTTGCCAAACTTGATAATTGCTCCCATCAAGGATCGGAGGTGTAATACTCGCTAAGCCAGCAATTGTTGATGTAGCTTCCATCACCACAGCCCTTAAGATGCTGTTGCTCTGATACCAAACTGTTGTATTTTCACTCAATCCTCACACACTCATTCACTGTTCTGCAGAGATGTTGCAGAGCACATACACTCTCAAACTGATTTGTTTGAGGAAGAATAATGAGAACACGAGAGAATTGAGGCAACACACCAAACCTGATTTTTGTTCAAAGTTAAATACAAAGCATAACAATAACTAACCACTAACTCTATCCACTAACACCACTTCCAAAAAAAAAAAGGAAACAACTTAACAACCACTAACTCGCTTCCTTAAAAATAGGAAACAACATAACAGAAACTAGAAACAGTCTAACTGCTTATAAGGCAACCTATGACTCGACCCTAAGATGGTAAACATAAACATAAGACATAAAACATCAGGTCTAATACATCATTTAACATTATCTCTACCCTTTCTACTCTTGGAGTAAAGTTCAATACTCAAATGAAAATGTTTGATGCACATTGAGGAACTTGCTTCACTTTCTTTTTTGTTTTTCGCATGTAAGAACAATCACATACATATAGATCCAAAATGGATAAAAGAAAAGGTCAAGTCTACTTATATGTCATCATCTCCAGAGGAGCTCTATTTACTTTACTTATTGGAAGCCTATCAGGTTTAGCATCTCATGCAGATTAAATTCTCAAGTCCCAGGCAATTCCTGAAATCACTAGATTGCTGCATCTAGTTTACAGTCTTCAAGCATTTTTGTTTTCATTTTAGTGAAATCATTTCGACATTCTTGCAGCTGCTTGCAGGACCTCTCCTCTCTGCAATACACATATGTAGCGTCACCGAAGAGATGCGAGCTACCCCAGTGAACACATTAAATCCGCAGAGAACTGCCATGATTGTAGCTGAATTTCTTAAGGTTGATCCTAAACTATGGAGTCTGGACTGGCTGATTCATTAGATGTTATGAATTTGGGAATTGTGAACATTCTCAATGTCCAAAGTTACAGAATATCTATCTTATTATTTAATTCTTTTCCTTGAATTGATACAGACGGGAAAAGTATCTAGCCCAGCGATGTACGGTATCAGGAAGATCTCCTCTTTCCTGGGCGACTCATAGAAGAGGCTGGGAACGTGAAAGTTGGAAGAGCTTTACATGATGTTTTTAGGCCTTCGAAGATTCATGAATGGAAGGAAAAACTTCCGGAGGAGAAGTTTCTTTTAAGTCGTGGCAGCAAATGGGTCGACATGGTCCTCGAGCACAATGCGACAGGTGAAGATGCACTGAGGGGTTGGTTAGTTGCTGCATATGTTGGATGTATGGAGAAGTCTTCTCATGAGATGAGCACACAAGTCTTGCAAGACGCTTACGTGAAGATGAGTAATACATTTGCCCGTTTTTAGCTGAAGTACAAGCCAAAGGATGGCATACAGATCGGTTTCTTGACGGAACGGGAAGTCGGTTTGCATGGTAGCACTATTGTTGTTTAGATTGTATATACATTCTTTTGGATAACATCTCTACTTTAGCTTTTTTTTTTTCCTTTTTTTTTTTGGGTTTTTCTCTCTTAAAACAAATTGAGAAAATTCCAAAAAAGGATATGAAGTGTCCTCATTCTTGACTAAGGGCTTGAAGTGTCCTCATTTTCTCAAATAAGGACATGAAATGGATTTTGTTTCAAATAAAGGCTCAACTTTCACAATTGGTAAGGGCATTTATGCCTTTTTTAATTTGTAATTTTTTTTTTCCCATTAATCAGTTGGAATATTTTGTCGGCAAAAATGTAGGCCCTTATTTAAAACTGTTATAATCATTTGAGACCTTTATTTAAGGTTGGCATATCCACTTTAGGCTTTTATTTAAAATAAAGTCGATTTTAAGTTTTTATTGGAGAAAATAAGGGCATTTCATCCTCGTATTTGTAATTTTGACTTGCTTAGAATTTTCCCAAACAGATTTACAGTTGAGGAGGAGGATGATTCCAAGTTAATAGCTGCTTTGGTTGTATGTTCTATTGACCTATTTAGTCGAGAGAAAAATTGAGTCAAATAAGAAATGACTCTGCATTCAACTTTGTTTATCAGATAAAGAGGACCGACAAACAGGGCAGATCTGTCTTGAATCATGTCAAGGAGAGAGAGACATGTGAAGACAAAGAGCCCTAGGTACTCCAAATTATGTAGCTCTCATGGGCATAGTGAAGAATAAAAAGGAGAAAGCAGGTGAACCCAAGTTAAGATAGAAAGGAATAAAGTAAAAAAATATCAAATTTTTTGTTATTAAAGGAAATGTTAGGCACCACCTTTTCTTCAAACAATTATGTATTCTTCAACTATGCATGAGAGCTACATAATTTGGAGTACCTAGGGCTCTTTGTCTTCACATGTCTCTCTCTCCTTGACATGATTCAAGACAGATCTGCCCTGTTTGTCGGTCCTCTTTATCTGATAAACAAAGTTGAATGCAGAGTCATTTCTTATTTGACTCAATTTTTCTCTCGACTAAATAGGTCAATAGAACATACAACCAAAGCAGCTATTAACTTGGAATCATCCTCCTCCTCAACTGTAAATCTGTTTGGGAAAATTCTAAGCAAGTCAAAATTACAAATACGAGGATGAAATGCCCTTATTTTCTCCAATAAAAACTTAAAATCGACTTTATTTTAAATAAAAGCCTAAAGTGGATATGCCAACCTTAAATAAAGGTCTCAAATGATTATAACAGTTTTAAATAAGGGCCTACATTTTTGGCCGACAAAATATTCCAACTGATTAATGGGAAAAAAAAATTACAAATAAAAGGCATAAATGCCCTTACCAATTGTAAAGTTGAGCCTTTATTTGAAACAAAATCCATTTCATGTCCTTATTGAGAAAATGAGGACACTTCAAGCCCTTAGTCAAGAATGAGGACACTTCATATCCTTTTTTGGAATTTTCTCAATTTGTTTTAAGAGAGAAAAACCCAAAAAAAAAAGGAAAAAAAAAAAGCTAAAGTAGAGATGTTATCCAAAAGAATGTATATACAATCTAAACAACAATAGTGCTACCATGCAAACCGACTTCCCGTTCCGTCAAGAAACCGATCTGTATGCCATCCTTTGGCTTGTACTTCAGCTAAAAACGGGGCAAATGTATTACTCATCTTCACGTAAGCGTCTTGCAAGACTTGTGTGCTCATCTCATGAGAAGACTTCTCCATACATCCAACATATGCAGCAACTAACCAACCCCTCAGTGCATCTTCACCTGTCGCATTGTGCTCGAGGACCATGTCGACCCATTTGCTGCCACGACTTAAAAGAAACTTCTCCTCCGGAAGTTTTTCCTTCCATTCATGAATCTTCGAAGGCCTAAAAACATCATGTAAAGCTCTTCCAACTTTCACGTTCCCAGCCTCTTCTATGAGTCGCCCAGGAAAGAGGAGATCTTCCTGATACCGTACATCAGCTGGGCTAGATACTTTTCCCGTCTGTATCAATTCAAGGGAAAGAATTAAATAATAAGATAGATATTCTGTAACTTTGGACATTGAGAATGTTCACAATTCCCAATTCATAACAATCTAATGAATCAGCCAGTCCAGACTCCATAGTTTAGGATCAACCTTAAGAAATTCAGCTACAATCATGGCAGTTCTCTGCGGATTTAATGTGTTCACTGGGGTAGCTCGCATCTCTTCGGTGACGCTACATATGTGTATTGCAGAGAGGAGAGGTCCTGCAAGCAGCTGCAAGAATGTCGAAATGATTTCACTAAAATGAAAACAAAAATGCTTGAAGACTGGTAAACTAGATGCAGCAATCTAGTGATTTCAGGAATTGCCTGGGACTTGAGAATTTAATCTGCATGAGATGCTAAACCTGATAGGCTTCCAATAAGTAAAGTAAATAGAGCTCCTCTGGAGATGATGACATATAAGTAGACTTGACCTTTTCTTTTATCCATTTTGGATCTATATGTATGTGATTGTTCTTACATGCGAAAAACAAAAAAGAAAGTGAAGCAAGTTCCTCAATGTGCATCAAACATTTTCATTTGAGTATTGAACTTTACTCCAAGGAGTAGAAAGGGTAGAGATAATTGTTAAATGATGTATTAGGACCTGATGTTTTATGTCTTATGTTTATGTTTACCATCTTAGGGTCGAGTCATAGGTTGCCTTATAAGCAAGTTAGACTGTTTCTAGTTTCTGTTATGTTGTTTCCTATTTTTAAGGAAGCAGAGTTAGTGGTTGTTAAGTTGTTTCCTTTTTTTTTTTGGAAGTGGTGTTAGTGGATAGAGTTAGTGGTTAGTTATTGTTATGCTTTGTATTTAACTTTGAACAAAAATCAGGTTTGTGTGTGTTGCCTCAATTCTCTCGTGTTCTCATTATTCTTCCTCAAACAAATCAGTTTGAGAGTGTATGTGCTCTGCAACATCTCTGCAGAACAGTGAATGAGTGTGTGAGGATTGAGTGAAAATACAACAGTTTGGTATCAGAGCAACAGCATCTTAAGGGCTGTGGTGATGGAAGCTACATCAACAATTGCTGGCTTAGCGAGTATTACACCTCCGATCCTTGATGGGAGCAATTATCAAGTTTGCAAGTGAGAATGCAGGCATTCCTTGAAGGAGCTGATTTGTGGGAGGCAGTGGAAGATGATTACGAAGTGCAACCACTGGGGGAAAATCCAACTCTCAATCAGATCAAGTTCCATAAGGAGCGTACAACAAGAAAGGCTAAGGCAAGAGCAAGTCTGTATGCTGCTGTTACTCCTGTTATTTTTAATAGGATTATGAATTGGAATCTGCAAAAGCTATTTGGAATTTTCTGAAGAAGGAATATGAGGGCAATAAGAAGATAAAAGGAATGAAAGCAATGAACCTTAAGAGGGAACTAGAAAGAATGAAGATGAAGGAGAGTGAATCAGTGCAAGATTTTGCTGATAAGCTCCTGGATTTAACAAATAAATTGGCAGCTTTAGGCACTGATCTTGGGGAGGAAAGACTCATCGAGAAGCTCCTATGTTCTGTGCCTGAGAGATTCGAAGCTACTGTGGCATCTCTTGAGAACACAAGAGAAATCTCAGAGATGCAATTTGCTGAAGTAGTTAGTGCTCTTCAAGCACAAGAGCAAAGGAGGGTACTAAGGAGAGGAGATGAGTCTACTGAAGGAGCAATGCAGGCAAGAGTGAAGTATGGAAGTGGTGAGAAAAAGAAGCAAGGCAACTATTCTGGTGTTCAACAGACCAGTTCTGGTGTTGCTGATGCACAAGAAAGGAAAGGGAGTTATGAAGCCTGCAAGCACTGTGGGAAGAAGGGTCACCCCTTCTTTAGGTGTTGGAGGAGGCCAAATGTGAAGTGTAGAAAGTGTGGGAAGATGGGACATATAGAAGAATCTGCAAAGGAAAGAGTTCTCAGCAAGGAGAAGCTCAGGCTGCTGCAGGTGAAGTTGCTCCTGAAGTGGAGCAACTGTTTGTTGCCTCAGGTTTTGTGACTCAGGTTCATGTGATAGATGGCTCGTGGACAGTGGTTGTTCCAATCACATGTCAGGAAATGAGTCAATTTTCACTAAGATTGACAGATCAGTCAACACCAGAGTGAGAATTGGGAATGGTGAACATCTAGAGGTTGAAGGAAGAGGCAGTGTGTTGCTTGAAGGCACTGGAGGAGTGAAGTTAATATCCGATGTTTATTATGTTCCCAAAATAGATCAGAATCTTCTGAGTGTGGGGCAGTTAGTTGAGAAGGGCATGAAGATTGTGTTTGAGAAGAATGAGTGTGCTATTGCAGATGAAGAAGGCAAATTTTTATTCAGAATTCCTATGCAGAATAAGACCTTTGCATTTGATCCTGCAAGTGAAGAGAGCACAGCTATGGCATGTGTGCAGGGTCAGGAGGAGCTATGGCACAGAAGGTTGGGGCACTTTCACTATAAAGGGATTGCAGTTTATGCAAAGGCATGGTTTAGTTGATGACCTGCCTCAGTTGGGAAGTGAAGAAACTGATTGTGAAACTTGTCTGCAAGGGAAGCTAGTAAGGAAGCCATTCCAAAAGAAAAACATGGAGGGCCAGGAAAAGCTTCGACTAGTACACTCAGATGTCTGTGGGACCTATGCCTGAAGAATCACTGAATAGAAGCAAGTACTTCGTGACCTTTATTGATGATTGCACAAGGTTTTGTTGGGTATACTTTCTCAAACAGAAGTCAGAAGTTGATGAAGTTTTTCTGAGGTTCAAACAGGAGGTGGAGAATGAAGCAAATTGTAAAATCAAGACAGTGAGAACTGATAATGGTGGTGAGTATACCTCAAAAAGATTCAAAGCTATCTGTGAAGATTCAGGCATAAAGCATCAGTTCACAGTTCCTTACACTCCTCAGCAGAATGGAGTGAGTGAAAGGAAGAACAGAAGCATTGTGGAGATGGGGAGATGCATGCTACAAGGCAAGCAACTGCCCAAGAGTTTCTGGGCAGAAGCAGTGAATACTGCTGTTTTCTTGTTGAATAGGCTACCAACCAAAGCTCTCAACAAGCAAACTTCATTTGAGGCATGGCATGGCTACAAACCAAAGGTGAGTGGATTGAGAATCTTTGGTTGTCTATGCTATATATGGACTCCTTCAATCAATAGAGATAAGCTTGATCATAGGAGTGAGGCTGGTATTTTTGTGGGGTATAGTTCTCAGTCTAAAGCCTATAGAGTGTATTGTCCTGATACACAGAAGATCATTGTGAGTAGAGATGTGTTTTTTATGAAGATAAAAGGTGGGAGAGGTCAGTAAGTGAAGAGAAAAAGGTTGAAAGTAGAAACATTCTAGCTGAAACTAATATGCAGAATGAGTATGAGCTGATTGAGATGAACTAGTAGATGATCTGTCTGTGCGAGGTACCAGACCACTGGCAGAGGTCTATGCCAGATGTAATGTGACTCTGCTAGAGCCTGAAACAGTTGAGGAAGCAAAAGAAAGTGTTGAGTGGGTATCAGCTATGAAAGAAGAACTGAGCATGATCAACAAGAACAACACATGGCAGCTTGTTTCTAAGCCTGATCACAAGAAGACTATAGGTGTCAAATGGGTTTTTAAGACAAAATTGAACCCAGATGGCACAGTGAATAAGTATAAAGCTAGATTGGTTGTGAAGGGATATGCTCAAGTAAGTGGAGTAGACTACTCTGACACTTTTGCTCCAGTTGCTCGCATGGATACTATCAGATTGCTACTAGCTGTTGCTGCACAGAAAAGGTGGATCATTTATCAGCTAGATGTGAAATCAGCCTTCTTAAATGGTGATCTTTCTGAGGACATCTATGTAGATCAGCCAGAAGGATTTGCTGTTAAAGGTCAGGAAGATAAAGTTTACAAGCTGAGGAAAGCCTTGTATGGGCTGAAACAAGCTCCTAGGGCGTGGTATAGCAAAATTGACTACTATTTGCACCAACTTGGGTTCAAGAAGAGTTTAAGCGAGGTCACCCTGTACTACAAACAAGGTGAGAATGGTCTTGTGGTGGTGTCTATTTATGTTGATGATCTGCTGGTTACAGGAGAGGATGAGAGTGAAATAGTGAAGCTGAAGACAGGACTGATGAAGCAATTTGAGATGACAGATTTGGGGAGAATGTCTTACTTTTTAGGCATGGAGATTCATCAGAAAGAGGGTGAAATATTCGTCTGCCAGAAGAAGTACATCAGAGAGGTTCTAAAGAGGTTTAAAATGGGAGAATGCAAACCAGTGACTACTCCTGTGAATCAGAAAGAGAAGTTAAGCAAGAATGATTTGCAGGATTCTGAGCATGAGAGTGAGTACAGAAGACTAGTGGGCTGTCTAATGTATTTAGCAGCTACTAGACCTGACATTCAGTATGCAGTGAGCATTTTGTCAAGATTTCTTCACTGTGCAGGCGAGGAACATCTTACTGCAGGAAAAAGGGTGTTGAGGTACCTGAAAGGGACTCAGAGCTATGGTGTGAAGTTTAAAGAAGTTTCTGAGATGAAGTTAGTTGGCTTTGTGGACAGTGACTGGGGCGGTTCAGTGGAGGACATGAAAAGCACAACAGGCTACTGTTTTTCACTTGGATCAGGTTGCTTCTCGTGGAGTTCAAAGAAGCAGGAAATAGTAGCACAGTCAACAGCTGAAGCAGAGTTTGTGGCTGCAACTGCAGCTGCAAAGCATGCAGTATGGCTCAGAAAGCTACTAGGTGATTTGGGGCTGCAAGAGGATGGTCCGACTGTGTTGTATGTGGATAATCAGGCTGCAATTGCAATTGCTCAGAATCCAGTTTTTCATGGCAAGACTAAACACTTCAAGCTGAGATTCTATTACTTGCGTGAA
>JAGVVM010004168.1:0-10220 GCA_019149425.1 Psidium friedrichsthalianum
CCTTCGTTGAACAAGTTAACCATCAAGAACAATATCTTATTCCTCTAATTGCGACTTGTTCGACCAGTTTGGGAGTTCTCGATGGTTCACGAAGCTGGATCTTCGGTCGGGATACTACCAAGTTCGGATTGCTGAAGGTGATGAACCTAAGACGCGTGGCGTGACCCGTTATGGCTCGTACAATTCCTTGTAATGCCTTTCGGCCTAACCAATGCACCATCAACGTTCTGCACGTTGATGAATAAGGTACTTCACCTGTTCCTTGATCAATTTGTTGTGGTGTATCTTGGATGATATTGTTATCTCTAATGCTCGAGAATGCTCGAAGAGCACGTCGAGCACCTTGAACAAGTGTTCCAAGTCTTGAGGGAAAACGAGCTGTACGTGAAGAAGGAGAAGTGCGTCTTCCGCCAGCCCGAAGTGCCGTTCCTCGGCATATCGTCGGGGGCGGACGAGTGAGGATGGATCCAGCAAAGGTCCAGGCCATTACGGAGTGGAAGCCACCGACGAAAATTGACGGAGCTGAGATCATTTTTCGGTTTGGCGAACTACTACCGACGGTTCATCGAGACTATTCATATTACAACTCCGCTCATGAACCTACTCAAGAAAGGAGGACGTGGGAATGGTGGAGCAAAGCCAAGCGGCATTTCGATTACCTAAAACAAGTGATGACGGAAGAACCTGTGTTCGTGCTGCCTGATTTCATATGCCCTACGAGATGGAGTCCGATGCTTTGGATTATGCCATTGGGAGCGTGCTCATGCAAGATGGGCATCCATTGCCTTTGAGTCTCGAAAGCTGAACGAGACGGAGCGACGGTATACCGTCCAAGAGAAAGAGATGACCGCGGTGGTCCATTGTCTTTGAACATGGAGACATTATCTATTGGGGACACGGTTCGTTGTGAGAACGGACAACGTCGTACGAGCTATTTCCAAACGTAGAAGAAGCTAAGCCGAAACAAGCTCGTTGGCAAGACTTCTTAGTGAATTCGATTATGTCCTGGAGTATAAACCTGGGAGGGCGAATCCTGTGACAGATGCCTTGAGTCGGAAGAGCGTACTGCCTCAATAAGTAGGCCGGAATGTCCCTTGATCGAAGAATCAAAGAAGGGCTGCAACATGATCCTGCAGCAAGGGTGATCCTCGAGTACGTTCGGGAGGGAAAAACCCGCACCTTCTGGTGTGAGGACGATCTTCTCTACACTAAAGGGAGAAGACTCTATGTTCCGTCATTCGAAAAACTATGGAAGGAGATCCTACGAGAATGCCACAATTCGAAGTGGGCGGGCCATCCGGGAATTCGTCGCACCTAGCGCTCGTGAGGATCGATATTTCTAGCCGCACTTACGTGACGATGTAGAAGCCTACGTGCGGACCTGTCTCGTATGTCAACAAGACAAGTTGGAACAAAAATCTCCAGCAGGACTTCTTGAGCCGCTGCAGATTCCGGAGAGACTATAGGAGAGCGTCTCCATGGATTTCATCGTCGGGCTGCCCAAATCCGAAGGATGCCACACCTTAATGGTCGTTGTCGATCGATTCTCGAAGTATGCAACGTTCGTACCTGCTACGGATGATTGCTCGGCTGAGGAGGCAGCCAGATTATTCTTGAAATATATTGTGAAATATTAGGGCGTGCCTCGGACGATCGTAAGCGATCGAGATCCATGGTTCACGGGCAGATTCTGGTCGGAGCTATTTAAGATGCTCAACACCGAGCTGAACTTCTCAACCAGTCTCCAGCCGCAGATCGATGGACAGATGGAGCGAATCAATGCGCTCTTGGAGGTGTACTTACGGCACTATGTGAGTGCTACTTAATGGGATTGGGCTAAACTGATCGATGTGGCTCAATTCTCGTATTACTTGTAGCGGAGCGAGTCGATAGGGAAGAGTCCCTTTGAGATTGTAACGGGGTAGCAATCGCTTACTCCAAGCGCGATTGCAATGGGTTATCGGGGGAGTAACCCGGCCGCACACCAATATGCCCGAGAGTGGCAAGAAGAAGCTGATTTTGCTCGCACTTGTCTTCACAAGGCGTCTAAACGAATGAAGAAATGGGCTGATTGAAAGCGTCAGCATGTGGAGTTCCAGATTGGGGACCAAGTGCTGTGCAAATTGCCCCTACGATACAAGGGGGTGCATAAACCGTTGCTGCGACGGTATGAAGGCTGCGAAGCGACGTATAAGCTGGAACTTCCGGCAAAGTTAAAGATACATCCGGTGTTCCATGTGAGTATGCGGAAGCCATTCTACTTGGACGAGGAGGAGCTGAAACGGGGAGAATCATCAAGGGCGCCACTGGGAGCAAAGACGGCTTATGATCGAGAGGCCGAATGCATTCTGGCCGATCGAGTCATTAGGAAGAGATACCGTGCGCCCAAGTGAGAGTATTTGATCAAATGAAAGGGCTCTCCAGAGAGCAAAAACAGCTAGGAATTGGAAGAAGCATTGTGGCAATTCCGAAAGCTCATTGAGATCTTCCATGCGGAGAAAGGCGACGAGGGCGTCGCCCGATTAAGTGGGGGAGAATATCACAGCTCGATAAATGGGATCAGTCCTATAGACCCTGAAACGACCTACAAATCGATTTATGGATCGAGCGGGATGAGGAAGGAAAGTCTAATACGGCCCGAACCGGTTGTACATTCTCCAAGACGACCGGGTACTCGAATAAAGGAGATTCCTCCAGCATGAGTAATGACGCGGGTCCCTTCTGTGAGTTAATGTGCCAGCTATTTAATGTGCCGGGCATTCAATGTGTCTGCTATTAAATGTGTCGAGTAGTAAACATGTCCGGCAATGGATGTGTCTGGTCGGGTGATGATTGAATACCCCGACCTCACTCGGGATGAAGCTCTCTTGAGTTATATAAAAGGGGATGAACCCCAACACTTGTAAGTAGGCAAGAAGCCAAGGCAAGAACTCAATACATCAAAATTCTCTCCACTCTCTCATGCGATCTTGTGTCTTTCGGTTCGGTTCTCATAACCCGACCCTCGAGTGAGTGTGAGTGATCGTGAAGGCTGACTTGGGATTATATCCTAAGGCCGCGCGGATCGTGAAATCGGTTGATTGACTCTCGGTTCGTGACACACGCATATCAGACCTTTTTGCTCGCCTGCTCAATTTCTCTCCTCTCCCCCTCCTCCCCGGTGACCCGCGTCACGAGGAAGACGAGCAAGGTTGGATTTGATTACGGCGGTTGGTTAAGCAAGCACGTCGACGTGTTGCACGCGATCGTCCCCGCAAGAGCAGGACGCGACCTTGGTCTGGTTTCTTTGACTCGGCTTCGAGCGAAGACCGCCCTCACGAACGTGTCATCCTGGTGTAGAAGGTTGCTGCGGTGCTTCTTTTGTTTCTTTTCCATCGTTGGTTTTCTTTGTGATTCTTGTTTTTCCTTCTCGGTAGTATGAGATTGTTGCGGTTGGTTTTGTTGCTGTTGAATGCGGGCGGAACATGAAAAAGAGGAGATTTTGAGGAAGTTTTGGATCTGTTCAGGTAGCTTTTATGCTTGATTTTAACGTTCTTTAAGGTTTCAAAATGGTTGTCTCAATTTAGGATGATCATGTTGAAGTCCAAGATTGACTCTGGGAAAATAATTCCATGAGGGGTTTAGGAAATTGAATTTGCAACTAAAATTGTAAAAAATAATAATATTTTTCCTGTTTGGATTGGTTTGATTGTATTGATGGTATTCATATTGTCTGGAAATTTCCTTCTGTAAATGTTTCGCTGCAACTGTCGACTAAGAGTGTGCATGGTAATACTTTTGGAAATGGATTATTGCTCCAGAAGTACTTCTAGAGCAAATATCCGTTTGGTAATATAACCTATGAAGCAAAAATCTATTTGGTAAAAAATTTTATTTCTAAAGTTGTTTTCCTCCAATTTGAGAAGTTAAAAAAAAATTGCTTCTCAACTCAACAAGTATTTCTTACTTCATCATCTTTTTATTATGACCTCACCCTCTTTTTGACCATGCCCTCCTCTGCCACTTCTGACCACCACCGCCCACAACCACTGCCACCCACTGCCCTCCCCCAACTCACCCCCCGCGACCAATTGCAGACCATTGTCGACTGGTACCCAACGCCGCCCATTATCGCCCATTGCTGCCACCAGTCGACCGCCCCTTGTCGCCAACCACCGCCCACTATCAGCCACCGCCCATTGCTGCCCGTGACCCCCACCCATCGCCGCCTCCTATTGCTAACTGTCAAACACCATGTTGCTCGACACTATAGTCTACTGCTGACCTCCATTGGCCACCACTGCCAAATTGCCGTCTCTGGCTATTGGGGCAAAAATAAATAATAATTTTTACTTTTAAAAATTAAAATATATTTTTTTAATAATAAAAATTATTTTTTAAAGGAATTTAAAAAGTTTGAAAATGACGTAGAAATTTTTCAGCTGCCAAAATTAATTTTTAATAGAATATTTTTTTGTTAATAATATTTTAGAAGTAGAAATTTTCAACCGTGATCAAATGAATTTCTCTAATTAAAAATCAATTTCTGGAATAAAAGTAGAAAAATCAACTTCTGTTTTTGAGTAGAAGTAGAAAAATCAACTTCTGGCCGGAAGTTGATTTCTAAAGCAGAAGTGTTGCCATACGAGCCCTAATAATCCAATGAGTATATTGGTTTTCGAGTCAATGACTCCGGGAAAAGTACACCCTAAGTGCCAAAACTTGCGTACGGTGTGCACTTTGGTGCCAAAACTTTCAAATCGTTCACTTAAGTGCCAAGTTCGGAGAAAAGCGTGCACTTCAGTGCCAATCCGACCAAAATCTGGCTAAATGAATTACGTAGATTTTATAATTTATTTTATTAGCTTATGTGGCAAATTTTGAGAAGCTGATGCCACAGTGGAAATTGAGTTATAAAACTACGTCGTTTGTGTTATGATTAACAAACGACGTCTCTCTTTTCCCATTACCCCCTCTCGTGAGAAGGACATTGCGGAAAATCCAATTGCGCCGTCTGTGGTGGAGTCGCTCGCTCAATTGCCGCCGTCGCTCATTATCATACCCTTGGGTATGCGTCTTCTATCCTAATTTGAAAATTAGACCTCGAGACAAAGTTAGGACTCCGACGAGAAAATTAGGGCAAAATTAGTGATTGTATGGTAAAATTAAGGCTCAAAGTTGATGCGTTGAAGATGCCTACTTGTTTGATCAGAATCTCTGACTTGGGTTTCTTGATAAAGGAAGAGAATGCCTTTCAGTCCCTTCGGTCCCTTTTAAGAAGTTGATGTGTTTGGATCCTTTCGGTTCACTTGTTTAATGACAACCTTGGATGCCTTTGCAGACTGAAATGCTGTTTTTTATTTGCTAGGAAATAGTGAAGTTAATGAAAGTTGGCCTGTGGGGACCTCCATATGAATTTGTTATACTTTTTGTATTGTGGTCCTAAAAGCTGATACATTTATTGACTTTTTTTTTCCCTTTGGTGCAGGCATGGACAAGAATCTTGTTGCTGTCATTGTCTGCTATCGTGGGGATTTTGTGATTGACACCGATAAGTGGGAGTACGAAGGTGGAAACGAAGGAACCATTTTCCTCTATATAAGGACGCCGTCGTATGTTTCATTCGTAAGGGATATAGTGCACATTTTAGGCTGCAAAGTAGGTAAATTGCTTTATTGTGTTCTTGGGAAGAGCTTGAAGGATGGGCTGCGATTATTGTTGGATGAGAGTGGGTTTAAGGATTAGATTTATCACTATCTTCATGGCAACGAAGCAAAAGTGTATGTCGACAGTGACAGTGATAGTGATGATGAAGATGATGATAATGTTCAACATGAAGATGTAATTAAAACAGGAGAAATAGGCCTTCGTTCTACTTCTCATGGTGGGGATGATACCATTGTAGAGGGACATCAGGAGTGGGTAGACAAGGAGGATTGGGAGGATAGGCAGAATTGTGAGGAGGGGGAGGACAGGGGGGTAAGTCATATAAGTGATGAAGAAATCACTGGATTACATTGGCAAGTTATACAATCCAGTGTCGATGATGATGACAATGAAGTTTTGGGAAATGTCAGTTTCCTAAGGATTGATGATATCGATGACGATGAAGAGCTTGCACAGTCAAGGCAAAATCACAAGGAGTTTGCGAGAAAAAAAAAGCAGTTTTTGAAGAATTAGAGGGAGCTGCACTAGTAAATAGAGAATAAGAACCTACACCTGCTACAGCTACTAGTGCACCTGAAGAAAGTGCCAGTAATGACTGGATCGGTACTTTTGAGAACGAGCCTGAAGAAGAAGGAGTAGCTCCATCTGTGCGTAAATGGAGTAAGTATCCTTCCTATGATCCAACTCTAGCATGCCCTATTTTATGTGTTGGTATGAAATTTGAGGATACGAAACAGTTTAAGGATGCTATTCTGAAGAAATCTATTGCTGAGTAGAGGTCTATTGAGTTTGTTAGAAATACGAAAGATTTTGTTAGAGCTAGGTGTCCACAACGTAATTGTGCATGGAAGATCTATGGCTCACTGAGTAAGAGGAGCGGGTCATTCCAAATTAGGTCCTTCCAGGAGGAACATATGTGTTCAATTGTTTTTGACAATAAAAGGATAACAAGTAAGTAGTTGTCGAAACACTTCTTCAACACGATCAAGACGATGCTTGAGATCGGGGGTCCTTACTTAAAGCAGTTAGTGAAGGTGCAGGTAGGGATTAATGTGTCAGCGACTCAGTGCAAGAGAGCCAAGTATAAGGTCATGAAAACACTCATGGGTCAGTACAAGAAAGAATATGGCCAGATTTGGGATTATGCTTACGAATGTAGACTTCAAAACCCACCAAGTAGAGTGTATGTGGAGGTTGTGGAGAGGCCACTGCCTGATTTTGGGACTGTCTTTGATAGGTTTTATGCGTGCTTCGATGCATGCAAGCGGGGATTTTTATCTGGTTGTAGAAAAGTTGTAGGATTGGATGGGTGCTTTCTAAAGGGTTTGTGCAAAGGAGAATTATTGGCTGCAGTTGGTCGAGATGCCAATAACCAAATGTTTCCAATAGCTTGGGCAGTTGTAAAGATAGAAAACAAGGACACTTGGTCTTGGTTCATAAAAATTTGATGGCTGACTTGGAGATAACTGACGGGGGAGGTTGGGCTTTCATGAGCGACCAACAGAAGGTAATGTCATTGTCAATTAATTCTTTCAAAATTTTAATTGCATTATGTTGTATTTGTCCTTATTCTTACAATTATGTCTTGATTTAATATTGTAGGGACTTGTTCCTGCATTGGCTGAGTTGATGCCATATGCCGAGCATAGGATGTGTGCAAGACACATATATGCAAACTGGTCAAAGAAGTACAAAGGGATGGGCTGCAGAAGCAATTCTGGCAAATTGCAAAGAGCACAAACATGGCTGATTTAGAATAGCGAAAGAGGGCTTGCTTCACCGACCAAGGATGGTTTCGAAGCACTATTCGAAACTGAAGCGAAGCATTGGTGTAAGGCCTTCTTCAGCGAGGAATTCAAGTGCGACATTATCGACAACAACCTCAGCGAAGCTTTCAATGGCAGCATATTAGGCGAGGTGCAAACCAATCATTGCCATGCTTGAGGATATACGACTTATGGTAATGACTAGGCTGCGCAATAGAAAAGACGAGGCTGGAAAGTGGACTAGAGTATGTGGTCCTAGGATTGCCAAGAGATTAATGAGAACTTGGCTAGTAGCAGGTTCTGCCATCCAATTTGAAATGGCGATGACGGATTTGAGATCAAGAAGAATGACGACACGTATGTCGTTCACCTGGAGAGGAGGAAATGTTCATGTCGAGAATGGCAACTAACTGGAATTCCTTGCCCACATGCCATTTCTGCGATCCAGAACCTGCAAAAAAACCAGAAGATTACCTAGCTGATTGCTACAAAAAAGGTCATATCTTGACACGTACCAATTCATGATGCAGCCCATTAGAAGTAGCAAATTCTGGGAGCCAACAAATCAGGATGCCCCTGCACCTTTGCCACTAAAGAAGCAAGTTGGAAGGCCAAAGCGGAGACGAAGAATGCAAGAAGGGGAGATTTCAGTGCAACGGATGACTAAGGCTGGTGTAAAGATGACGTGCTCGTACTGCCATAAGGGAGGTCACAATAAAGGCTGTGAACTAAGGAAGCAACAGCTTACTGCAGATCCCACACAAGAGCCAAGTGAAGGGCCAACATATGGACAAGTTGGACAGCCAACTGAAGTGGCACAGGAGGGTCTACTGTTCAACAAACGAGGAGCAAATATCCAGTAAGTTGTACATTGTTTGTTTGTCTTATTTTATGGCTACTTATCTAACCCCGTTTCCACACTTCAGCTGAGGAAAATGCAACAGGAAGGCATGTGTACAGTTACCTCAAGGGCCAACAGAAGAGTGTACTGGGTCTACTGTTCAACACCAAGGAGAAAATATCCAGTAAGTTGTACATTGTTTGTTTGTTTATCTTGTTTTATGGCCACTTGTCTAACCCTGTTTCCATACTTCAGGTGAAAGAAAAGGCAGAGCAGGGCATGCTACCCAGCCGCCGCCAGCCACAACCACCACCTGAAGGGCCAGTAGAACTTGCTGCACAGCTACACAGCCACCACCACCTCTAGGGCCAACAGAAGGACATGTTTCACAGCCAACTGAAGTGCCAACAATAGGGCATGTTGTGCAACCAGATGAAGGGCCAACAGAGGAGCGTACTGAGTCTACTGTTGAACAAAGGAGAAAATATCCAGTAAGTTGCACGTTGTCAGTTTTTCTTGTTTTTGTATGCCAGTAGTCTAATCTTGTTTTGACACTGCAGGTCAGAAGAAAGGCAAGAGCAGGGCATGCTGCCCAGCCACCACCACTACCTGAAGGACCACAATCTGCTGCATGCTGCACAGCCGCCGCTACCACCATCTCCTCAAGGGCCAACAGAACCTGCCATGCGCCACAGCCTCAATCACACTTACTGCACAGAACAAGAGGGGCTCTTGAAGAGGTTGAGGGAATATGGTTATGGCCTATTCCAGGACGAACGTACTGGAATGACTATATTGCATGTAAGTTTGATAGGAATTGTGCACTTAATTTACGACATTTGCAATTCTAAAGCCCATTTGCTTATGCTTTTATATTGTTGTAGCCTGAGAGAAGCTCAGAGATGCTTATCTCTGAAGGTAACCCAACCCAAGAGTCAATCGGCTGCACCAAAAAAGAGATTGACAAAGAAGAAGACAACAGTTGCAGCTAAGAAACAGCAACCAAGAAAGAGGCCAGCAAGGTTTTACCTCAACCAAGCCTCGAAAGACCACTTGAAGAACCACAACCTGCTAGAAAGAGTGCTAGGCTTATGAACCAAGTTAAAAAGCCATCAAAAGAAAAGGAGCTGGGGTTGTCAATGTTGACTGATTAGGAGGGGAGTTCATAAGTTAGTATTAGTTTTTGGGAACCACAATTGTCTGTGTGTTGGACATTTGCTAGGAAGGACATGGTGTTAATTCAATTTGTAAAACTATGTCAACGGAGCAATGTGAAATTTTTCAATTATGTTTTTCCTATTTACATTGCTATGGTGGCTGTGCTTGCAACGTTGTTGTCAACACACATAACTGTGAATACTGTGAATGCATACTGTGAATTCTGTTTTGGTGCATACTGTGAATACTGTGAATACTGAATTCAGTGTTGTCAATGGTGAATGCATACTGTTTTGGTGCACCAGCACCAGCTACTTCATGGTACATATTTGTGAATGCACCAGCAACTTGCTGCGCATTATACCGGTGCACTGTCAATGCATTCTTGCTGTGCATACTTGTAGTTGCTGGTGCATTATGGTCAGATATTGCAAGTCAGGTTATATCAGCAAGTTGCTGGTGCCCGAATTGTATTGCAAGTTTTGATGATGTACTTAAGTGAACACTTTATAATAAGTTAGCACTGAAGTGATCACTTTCACAACTTAGCACTTAAGTGATCACTTTGATAATAACTTGGCACTAAAAGTGATCTCTTTTAGAGATAATTAGAACTTATTGATCACTTTTTACCCCCGACTAGCACTTAAGGTGATTAACATTTGCAAATTATGATACTAAATGGGGGGGAGGGTAATAATGTAGGAAAACGGGGGGGGAGAGGGGGGGAAGGGGGGGGGGGGGGGGGGAAAGGAAAAGAGGCATGAGGGAAAACAAGCTCGCCCGAGTCAGGGGGGGGGGGATGGGAA
>JAGVVM010004169.1:0-11857 GCA_019149425.1 Psidium friedrichsthalianum
CCTGCAGGAACCCAACCCAGTCTACAATAAGTTCCTTCGGCAGGCGACAGAAGCATGTAAAAGAGCCTGCCATGACCCAAAGTGTAAGAATAATTTTACAATAAAACTTCTAAGCACTACACTGCACACATAGATTCTGCGAGCATATTTTTGACAAATAAATCTGTCATTATGGACAGACGGCATTTCCTTCCCAATGTGACAGAACAAAATGCCAATCAGAAAGGTGTTCCAGAAACTTCCTTTTCCAAAAAGATTTTGATATGGAAACAAATGAGATTCTAGTTGGTTTCAAAAAGAGATTCATTTGAAAAAAAATTCACACTACTTAAATTGTTACTTTAGTTGCATCGGACTTGAGAGGTAAAATGTGAACCCAATCAGCAAGAACACAAAAAAAGGGAAAGCCATCAAAGCAAGTAATCATATTGCAAGCATTGCAGAATCATCCAAGAGACGTATTATGCAAAATGCCTGAAAAAACGTGACTCTTCAGTGGGCCAACCTCACCTTGAGGACAGAGAGATAAGAATCTGACAGCCCTGTGTACTTTCCTACCATAGCAATTCGTACCTGCAACGGGCACAAAATGAAAGCATGACAACTGATATCACATGGATAAATAAGCCCAAACAGCCCAAAAAGAAGTTCAACGCCTACCGGATCACACAACTGGTCATAAACTTTTGTCCGAGCAGTCCATTCCTCCAAATCCGGGTTCCTTGCAATGCTAGAAAGAAATGGCTACATGTTGAGTGATGCCCAAGAAAGCAAAACAAAGGGGCAAGCATTCCTTTATTTGAATGAACAAAACAAAAGGCAAGGGAGAATCGATTCAAACCACATACCCCATAAGGTTCAGTCCCTTCAGAATTGCTTCATGTGCCTTTTGGTCCTATTATGAGGGGTTGAAAAAAGGTACGAAGAAGCAATATTGAGCCTTATGCTATGAAACAAATAAAGAAGGGTATCGTTTGAATTTTGAAGTCCTTAAACTACTTACTCTTAGCAGCAAAGGAATGTGCCAAATGTTTGGGACATCATATAGAGTCAAGATGTTTTCCACCTGGAATCAAGTTGCTTAGATATGATTAATGATCGGTCAAAAAAGACCAACAAAGTTATAACCATTTAAGAGCAATACCGGCACATGGCAAAACTGAGAGAGTTTTCCTTGACGTTCTCATGAAGCGCCTGTGACAGATGACCTGACAACTTTAGTCTACTATCAGAACAATTATTAAAAGAAGTACAGGAGTGATAGATGAGGCAAACTTTTGCACTTCTACAAGCTAGAATATTTGGGGTCAACCCAAGTCCTCTAAGACCTCGGACGCTATGTTGGGTAGGCTTTGTTTTCTGCAGGACAGTATCATAGAGGTGATGGTTAGCATGCTAAGGACAAAATTCAGGAACACTCTTCGTTACTGAATCCATATCTACCATCTTAAGAAATCAGTCAATTGACAAGTCGATTCTAACAGAGATACCTGTTCTCCAACAGCATTGAGTACAGGAACAAGGCTGACATGAATTAAGCAGAAATTACCAGCTCCTGAAAGAATATATAGGCGGGTAAAGAAAAATGTTTGCCGAAAACTCTCAGGAGCAAATGCACTTATAGCAAACACGGTGTAACCTTACCTACTCGGCAAGAGAACTGACCAAGGGCCTCAATAAATGGCATAGATTCGATATCCCCTGCATTGATATGATTTAGTCCACCAGAAGCAGGAAAATGATAGCCACTACCGATGCTATTTACCTATAGTTCCCCGAGTTCAATGACGCAAACATCTGCAGGGCCTTCTTGACCGTCAACTGGTATCATGGCTGCACGTTCTATCCACTCTTGAATGGCGTCCGTAATATGCGGAACCACCTAGAAAACAGCAAAAATTTGGTTAAAACTATAATCTAACCCAACACTAAAGAAATCCTGAAAGTGAACGTAAAATTAAACCACAGACACTGCTAAATCAAGTTGAATAACAGTAGCAATAGCTGCAAAGCTCTACATTTTACAAGATCAAATTGCCTAACAGACCTGGACCGTCTTTCGAGATAATCACCTCGTCTCTCCTTGTCAAGAACTGACTGTTAAAACACCAATATTTATTGTTAAATTTCGGAAGGCGCATTGCTTGATTGTCAAAGGAACCCATATACAAAATGCAAGAGCTGATGAGTTGCATACCTGATAGATTTTTCCAGTTGTGATGTTATTATCCCTATTCAAAGTGATATCGAGAAATCTTTCGTAATTTCCGAGGTCCAAATCCACCTAAGAAATAATATCGATGGACCTTTTACTCCATTGCCAGGAGAAAATTCTCGAGAACATGGGCAGAGAAGCAAAGAGCGCGCGTATGCGCGATAAGCAAGTGTAAGCGTGCAAGCGAGACTTATAGGTCGAATGACACGTAAAGGGAAGGACTGTTACCTCGCCACCATCGTCTAGGACAAACACCTCGCCATGCTCGAAGGGGGACATAGTCCCGGCATCGGTGTTCAAGTAAGGATCTTCAAAGCATCACAGAACAAGAAGAGACAATCAAGCGCCAAAGGAGGCAATGAAGAGGAAAAGAGACAGGCAAGACAGACGGAGTGGGGGTTACCAATCTTGATAGAAGTGACGCGGAGGCCGCAAGCTTTGAGGAGGACCCCGATGCTACTGGCAGTGACGCCTTTGCCGAGGCCGCTGACGACTCCGCGGTGACGAGGACGTACTTCATTGTCTGCGGCAAAGAAAAAAACCCATGAATGTCAGTCGGGGTTCTGTCAAACGTGGAAGGGAAGGTACGAAGTAGCAAGTCGAAAAGACAAAGAGGAGGGAGAGTGGAGCAAGCGGTTTGTTGGGAGCGACAGAAAACCAAAGGACAAGGGCAGGAACAAAGTGGGGTAGACATGGATATGGATGCTAAATCTGTGCAGAGACAGAGACAGAGAGAAACACAAGGACAAGGAAGAAGCGGCTGTTGGGTGGGGAACGGAGAAATGATAAGAAACCTCGTTCGGCTCACAATGGAGGTCGAAACAAGGCCCTATTCCGACGACCGTTGCTGTGGCGGAGACGCGGACAGTCAACACCCTCTCTCCCTCGCTCGCTCGCAGGGCTTCGCTCTTGTGGTGGCGGCGTGGGGTGGGAGAGCTTTGCGTCCTCCAACTTCTTATTTAGGGAGAGAGAGAGAGAGAGAGAGACGAAACTCCCCTAAGTCGCCCCTACTCCCCTCCCCCTCCAAGTCAAGGGGAAAGTCATGGAAAAATCAGCGTTTTGAATAACCCACGAAGTGTCACCGAAGTTGCGAGGGTGGACCTTGTCTCCGCCGTAGCATAAAAATCTCGAATGATTCGAAAATTTTAAGAAGGTAATTAATCTTCGCACCTTTTCATTTTCTCGACATTTTTTTAAATCTCTTTTTGGTAGTTCTATTTACCCTCCACATCTGTTGTCTATAATTACGGTCGAAGAATATTTGCTTACGTTCTCATCTTTGTGACATGTGACTATACTTGTCACGTGCCAAGCCGTTAAGCTCGTGTTCAATCACGGCAACACTTCTGCTCTAAAAAAAAGAAATGAGTAAAATTATCAAAAAAATTCTAAATCTATTATAATTGTGTCACTTTAGTCCTAATTTTTTTTATATCAATTCAGTCCTAAACCTTTTATTTTAGGTCAATTCAGTTCTTCCGAACCAACTTTGGTTAGTCAGCGTTGACATGGCAATTTTTAATAGTTTTTAAATATTTTTTCCAAATATTTTTTATTTTTTTCCTCCCCTCACCAGCCTCTATTCGATTGCCGATCCGGCAACCGGTTGAAGGAAGAAGAAGAATAATAAGAAAAAAAGAGAAAAAATAATAATTCAAAAAATATTATTAAAAATTATCGTATCAGTACCACGTCAGCTCTGGCCGGTCAAAATTGACTAAAAGAATTAAATTGCCGCGAATATAAAAAGTCTAAGACTGAATTAACTAAAAAAAAAAAGAGATTTAAGACTTTTTCGGTAACTTTCTCAAAAAAAAACAGTACCAATCCATTTATAATTTTCTCTCGTCTTTCTTTTAAAGCAATAGCCAATGAAATTACGCGTGCAACAAGACTAGCGAATCTTAAACACGAAAAATTACAACAACAAATAAAGTACATGGAGATTCCTTTGATCCTGATCCCTCGTTCTAACAATTAGAATGGAAGTTAGTTCATTTCAGCTATGGAACTTAAAAAGTCAACGCGTTTATTCGGGTCTTTGCGTTTACTTTGGCCAAGTACAGTGACAAGAGAACTTTACTAGTTTTCTGTGTACAATGTCAGAGTCCGTCTTTGTACATTGAACAGTGGCTTTAACCTCAAGTACGTTTCAGAGGCTCCATAGAAGTGCAGCCAGTGTGTTGCTTTCCATCCTGGAGGAGTGATCACGTGTACAGTCTGAGCCTGCTGGTGATCGGCTGCCGGCATATCGGACAACTGGACAATCTCCGCTCGCATTCTCCGCAAGCCTGCAATTAATCATGTTCACTGTATCAGTAACCCCTAGGAAGGAGAGCTGTAGTTACACAAACAGCGAAGAAGGCTTTCGAGAAGCTTCACCATGTGACCGCAACCAAATGCCATGTTCTTGGGATTTGTCAGGCAAACAGGGCACACCTATACAGAGAGAGGCAGACGGAGAAAAGAGGCTGTGAGCACATTACTCAGTATCGGAAAGCCATCTGATATGTTGCAATGTAAGACATTGTCAGCAAGTCCCGTTGCTAGGTAAAATTATGTTAGTGGAGTCTGTACCGAATCCAGTTATCCGCTACTGGAAAGGAAGTAACTCCTGGGTTCATTTCTTCAAACAACTTAATGTGATTTGGTTCGCAGCAGCACCAACTAGCATTCGGGTAAAGGAACACCCGCGATGGATTATACCGGATAGATTTGGCAGAATGCTCTCGATATCACGGATTACTCTTTGGTCCGTGTAACCGACAAACATTTGAGCCGATAGATTACACTACTAGCGTGCCTCTCACCTTTCGAGCCCCGCACAGCGGTACCTTCCATCTCAAGAAACTAACAGATGAGAAGACAAAACTCGGCTACCTGGTTCTGCTGGTCATCAGCTGGTGCTGATAGGTTGCTAGGCATTCTGATTTCGCCCTCTCGGTGCGGAACTCCCGGTGGCGGAGGACGTGGAAACACCCTCTTTGCTTTGCCCCTAGCATGCCTTTTTGGTTCAACAGAGGAATTGAACATTCAGATTTCGGTCAAGTCAATGCACTGCTATTTAATGGAGTGGAAAGATGCTGAATGCTGGTAAGAGGGAGAGAAGAACTGGGACGCAGACATGACATACGTACCCAAGCAGTCCAAGTTCGAGGGTGGCTTTGTACTGGAAGGGGATCTCCATGAGAGCAGCAAGAGCGAACGCCGCTTCTCTCTCCGATGGACTTCCTCTCTTAGACATGATGGCAGTGAAATTCACAAACTGCTCAGACCCAAAAATTTTCTTTAATGAAGTGTTCAGTCCGAAAATTTCTTCTTTATTATTGTTTTTTTTAAATAATTGAGGGCTATGGGCATGGAGACCCGAGAACTTGAGACCCGTCAAATACCGTGCGGGCTTTATAAATCGATTAAATTTAGATTTTTTTGCCTGTTTAGGTGGCTCCAACCTAAAGTAGTTTGCATGCAGTTGGTGAGATTCGAACGAGTTATCTCCAGCTCCTAAATTGGAAATCCCTCGATCCCTCAACCGACCGCGGCAATCCCATGGTTTTAAACTCTCAATCCATAGAAGTGAGTGGAGTAGGAGAAAGAGCAGAGGGATAACCTGAAAATTATCAAATTCACGTTTAGGGATCTTGTCGTCGAACTTTTGCATGTCTTCCCAAGGGCCGTCTCCAACTCCAACGAGGACGATTGAAAGCGGGTCCCGCTTTCAATCGTCCTCGTTGGAGTTGGAGACGGCCCTTGGGAAGACATGCAAAAGTTCGACGACAAGATCCCTAAACGTGAATTTGATAATTTTCAGGTTATCCCTCTGCTCTTTCTCCTACTCCACTCACTTCTATGGATTGAGAGTTTAAAACCATGGGATTGCCGCGGTCGGTTGAGGGATCGAGGGATTTCAATTTAGGAGCTGGAGATAACTCGTTCGAATCTCACCAACTGCATGCAAACTACTTTAGGTTGGAGCCACCTAAACAGGCAAAAAAATCTAAATTTAATCGATTTATAAAGCCCGCACGGTATTTGACGGGTCTCAAGTTCTCGGGTCTCCATGCCATAGCCCTCAATTATTTAAAAAAAACAATAATAAAGAAGAAATTTTCGGACTGAACACTTCATTAAAGAAAATTTTTGGGTCTGAGCAGTTTGTGAATTTCACTGCCATCATGTCTAAGAGAGGAAGTCCATCGGAGAGAGAAGCGGCGTTCGCTCTTGCTGCTCTCATGGAGATCCCCTTCCAGTACAAAGCCACCCTCGAACTTGGACTGCTTGGGTACGTATGTCATGTCTGCGTCCCAGTTCTTCTCTCCCTCTTACCAGCATTCAGCATCTTTCCACTCCATTAAATAGCAGTGCATTGACTTGACCGAAATCTGAATGTTCAATTCCTCTGTTGAACCAAAAAAGGCATGCTAGGGGCAAAGCAAAGAGGGTGTTTCCACGTCCTCCGCCACCGGGAGTTCCGCACCGAGAGGGCGAAATCAGAATGCCTAGCAACCTATCAGCACCAGCTGATGACCAGCAGAACCAGGTAGCCGAGTTTTGTCTTCTCATCTGTTAGTTCTTGAGATGGAAGGTACCGCTGTGCGGGGCTCGAAAGGTGAGAGGCACGCTAGTAGTGTAATCTATCGGCTCAAAATGTTTGTCGGTTACACGGACCAAAGAGTAATCCGTGATATCGAGAGCATTCTGCCAAATCTATCCGGTATAATCCATCGCGGGTGTTCCTTTACCCGAATGCTAGTTGGTGCTGCTGCGAACCAAATTCACATTAAGTTGTTTGAAGAAATGAACCCAGGAGTTACTTCCTTTCCAGTAGCGGATAACTGGATTCGGTACAGACTCCACTAACATAATTTTACCTAGCAACGGGACTTGCTGACAATGTCTTACATTGCAACATATCAGATGGCTTTCCGATACTGAGTAATGTGCTCACAGCCTCTTTTCTCCGTCTGCCTCTCTCTGTATAGGTGTGCCCTGTTTGCCTGACAAATCCCAAGAACATGGCATTTGGTTGCGGTCACATGGTGAAGCTTCTCGAAAGCCTTCTTCGCTGTTTGTGTAACTACAGCTCTCCTTCCTAGGGGTTACTGATACAGTGAACATGATTAATTGCAGGCTTGCGGAGAATGCGAGCGGAGATTGTCCAGTTGTCCGATATGCCGGCAGCCGATCACCAGCAGGCTCAGACTGTACACGTGATCACTCCTCCAGGATGGAAAGCAACACACTGGCTGCACTTCTATGGAGCCTCTGAAACGTACTTGAGGTTAAAGCCACTGTTCAATGTACAAAGACGGACTCTGACATTGTACACAGAAAAACTAGTAAAGTTCTCTTGTCACTGTACTTGGCCAAAGTAAACGCAAAGACCCGAATAAACGCGTTGACTTTTTAAGTTCCATAGCTGAAATGAACTAACTTCCATTCTAATTGTTAGAACGAGGGATCAGGATCAAAAGGAATCTCCATGTACTTTATTTGTTGTTGTAATTTTTCGTGTTTAAGATTCGCTAGTCTTGTTGCACGCGTAATTTCATTGGCTATTGCTTTAAAAGAAAGACGAGAGAAAATTATAAATGGATTGGTACTGTTTTTTTTGAGAAAGTTACCGAAAAAGTCTTAAATCTCTTTTTTTTTTTAGTTAATTCAGTCTTAGACTTTTTATATTCGCGGCAATTTAATTCTTTTAGTCAATTTTGACCGGCCAGAGCTGACGTGGTACTGATACGATAATTTTTAATAATATTTTTTGAATTATTATTTTTTCTCTTTTTTCTTATTATTCTTCTTCTTCCTTCAACCGGTTGCCGGATCGGCAATCGAATAGAGGCTGGTGAGGGGGAGGAAAAAAATAAAAAAATATTTGGAAAAAATATTTAAAAACTATTAAAAATTGCCATGTCAACGCTGACTAACCAAAGTTGGTTCGGAAGAACTGAATTGACCTAAAATAAAAGGTTTAGGACTGAATTGATATAAAAAAAATTAGGACTAAAGTGACACAATTATAATAGATTTAGAATTTTTTTGATAATTTTACTCATTTCTTTTTTTAGAGCAGAAGTGTTGCCGTGATTGAACACGAGCTTAACGGCTTGGCACGTGACAAGTATAGTCACATGTCACAAAGATGAGAACGTAAGCAAATATTCTTCGACCGTAATTATAGACAACAGATGTGGAGGGTAAATAGAACTACCAAAAAGAGATTTAAAAAAATGTCGAGAAAATGAAAAGGTGCGAAGATTAATTACCTTCTTAAAATTTTCGAATCATTCGAGATTTTTATGCTACGGCGGAGACAAGGTCCACCCTCGCAACTTCGGTGACACTTCGTGGGTTATTCAAAACGCTGATTTTTCCATGACTTTCCCCTTGACTTGGAGGGGGAGGGGAGTAGGGGCGACTTAGGGGAGTTTCGTCTCTCTCTCTCTCTCTCTCTCCCTAAATAAGAAGTTGGAGGGACGCAAAGCTCTCCCACCCCACGCCGCCACCACAAGGAGCGAAGCCCTGCGAGCGAGCGAGGGAGAGAGGGTGTTGACTGTCCGCGTCTCCGCCACAGCAACGGTCGTCGGAATAGGGCCTTGTTTCGACCTCCATTGTGAGCCGAACGAGGTTTCTTATCATTTTCTCCGTTCCCCACCCAACAGCCGCTTCTTCCTTGTCCTTGTGTTTCTCTCTGTCTCTGTCTCTGCACAGATTTAGCATCCATATCCATGTCTACCCCACTTTGTTCCTGCCCTTGTCCTTTGGTTTCTGTCGCTCCCAACAAACCGCTTGCTCCACTCTCCCTCCTCTTTGTCTTTTCGACTTGCTACTTCGTACCTTCCCTTCCACGTTTGACAGAACCCCGACTGACATTCATGGGTTTTTTTCTTTGCCGCAGACAATGAAGTACGTCCTCGTCACCGGCGGAGTCGTCAGCGGCCTCGGCAAAGGCGTCACTGCCAGTAGCATCGGGGTCCTCCTCAAAGCTTGCGGCCTCCGCGTCACTTCTATCAAGATTGGTAACCCCCACTCCGTCTGTCTTGCCTGTCTCTTTTCCTCTTCATTGCCTCCTTTGGCGCTTGATTGTCTCTTCTTGTTCTGTGATGCTTTGAAGATCCTTACTTGAACACCGATGCCGGGACTATGTCCCCCTTCGAGCATGGCGAGGTGTTTGTCCTAGACGATGGTGGCGAGGTAACAGTCCTTCCCTTTACGTGTCATTCGACCTATAAGTCTCGCTTGCACGCTTACACTTGCTTATCGCGCATACGCGCGCTCTTTGCTTCTCTGCCCATGTTCTCGAGAATTTTCTCCTGGCAATGGAGTAAAAGGTCCATCGATATTATTTCTTAGGTGGATTTGGACCTCGGAAATTACGAAAGATTTCTCGATATCACTTTGAATAGGGATAATAACATCACAACTGGAAAAATCTATCAGGTATGCAACTCATCAGCTCTTGCATTTGTATATGGGTTCCTTTGACAATCAAGCAATGCGCCTTCCGAAATTTAACAATAAATATTGGTGTTTTAACAGTCAGTTCTTGACAAGGAGAGACGAGGTGATTATCTCGGAAAGACGGTCCAGGTCTGTTAGGCAATTTGATCTTGTAAAATGTAGAGCTTTGCAGCTATTGCTACTGTTATTCAACTTGATTAGCAGTGTCTGTGGTTTAATTTTACGTTCACTTTCAGGATTTCTTTAGTGTTGGGTTAGATTATAGTTTTAACCAAATTTTGCTGTTTTCTAGGTGGTTCCGCATATTACGGACGCCATTCAAGAGTGGATAGAACGTGCAGCCATGATACCAGTTGACGGTCAAGAAGGCCCTGCAGATGTTTGCGTCATTGAACTCGGGGGAACTATAGGTAAATAGCATCGGTAGTGGCTATCATTTTCCTGCTTCTGGGTGGACTAAATCATATCAATGCAGGGGATATCGAATCTATGCCATTTATTGAGGCCCTTGGTCAGTTCTCTTGCCGAGTAGGTAAGGTTACACCGTGTTTGCTATAAGTGCATTTGCTCCTGAGAGTTTTCGGCAAACATTTTTCTTTACCCGCCTATATATTCTTTCAGGAGCTGGTAATTTCTGCTTAATTCATGTCAGCCTTGTTCCTGTACTCAATGCTGTTGGAGAACAGGTATCTCTGTTAGAATCGACTTGTCAATTGACTGATTTCTTAAGATGGTAGATATGGATTCAGTAACGAAGAGTGTTCCTGAATTTTGTCCTTAGCATGCTAACCATCACCTCTATGATACTGTCCTGCAGAAAACAAAGCCTACCCAACATAGCGTCCGAGGTCTTAGAGGACTTGGGTTGACCCCAAATATTCTAGCTTGTAGAAGTGCAAAAGTTTGCCTCATCTATCACTCCTGTACTTCTTTTAATAATTGTTCTGATAGTAGACTAAAGTTGTCAGGTCATCTGTCACAGGCGCTTCATGAGAACGTCAAAGGAAAACTCTCTCAGTTTTGCCATGTGCCGGTATTGCTCTTAAATGGTTATAACTTTGTTGGTCTTTTTTGACCGATCATTAATCATATCTAAGCAACTTGATTCCAGGTGGAAAACATCTTGACTCTATATGATGTCCCAAACATTTGGCACATTCCTTTGCTGCTAAGAGTAAGTAGTTTAAGGACTTCAAAATTCAAACGATACCCCTTCTTTATTTGTTTCATAGCATAAGGCTCAATATTGCTTCTTCGTACCTTTTTTCAACCCCTCATAATAGGACCAAAAGGCACATGAAGCAATTCTGAAGGGACTGAACCTTATGGGGTATGTGGTTTGAATCGATTCTCCCTTGCCTTTTGTTTTGTTCATTCAAATAAAGGAATGCTTGCCCCTTTGTTTTGCTTTCTTGGGCATCACTCAACATGTAGCCATTTCTTTCTAGCATTGCAAGGAACCCGGATTTGGAGGAATGGACTGCTCGGACAAAAGTTTATGACCAGTTGTGTGATCCGGTAGGCGTTGAACTTCTTTTTGGGCTGTTTGGGCTTATTTATCCATGTGATATCAGTTGTCATGCTTTCATTTTGTGCCCGTTGCAGGTACGAATTGCTATGGTAGGAAAGTACACAGGGCTGTCAGATTCTTATCTCTCTGTCCTCAAGGTGAGGTTGGCCCACTGAAGAGTCACGTTTTTTCAGGCATTTTGCATAATACGTCTCTTGGATGATTCTGCAATGCTTGCAATATGATTACTTGCTTTGATGGCTTTCCCTTTTTTTTGTGTTCTTGCTGATTGGGTTCACATTTTACCTCTCAAGTCCGATGCAACTAAAGTAACAATTTAAGTAGTGTGAATTTTTTTTCAAATGAATCTCTTTTTGAAACCAACTAGAATCTCATTTGTTTCCATATCAAAATCTTTTTGGAAAAGGAAGTTTCTGGAACACCTTTCTGATTGGCATTTTGTTCTGTCACATTGGGAAGGAAATGCCGTCTGTCCATAATGACAGATTTATTTGTCAAAAATATGCTCGCAGAATCTATGTGTGCAGTGTAGTGCTTAGAAGTTTTATTGTAAAATTATTCTTACACTTTGGGTCATGGCAGGCTCTTTTACATGCTTCTGTCGCCTGCCGAAGGAAACTTATTGTAGACTGGGTTCCTGCAAGTGG